>SJYA01002497.1:1791911-1808934 GCA_006410615.1 Neotragus moschatus
AAAAAAAAAAGAAAGAAAGAAAAGAAAAAGAAACAATGGGAAGAGCCAGAACTGAAACTCAGGTCTGTCTGACTGTATAGCTGGTGCTTTCAGTCACTGACATCATGACCCTCCCCCAGAGACAGGCTGCTCCTGCTGGAGAAACTCCCCCCAGGGCGGGGCAGCTGTGGGCTTCCTCGGCCTCAGGCAGGGAAGGCTGGCTTTCCTGCACTCAAGGTGCCAGGCGCATAGCACAACCCGCCCCTCCCCTCTCACTCCGCAACACCCCCCTCCTCCCTGTGGGCAGGACCCCTCTCGGGTGCTGGGGACACAAGCATGACTTGGACACACTCACTGCCAGGCAAACTCCAGGCTAAGATGTGCCCACCGATGACATGGCACAGATCTGGGAGGGGCATCCTTGAAGGCGAGATACACGGTCCAGAGCTCAGGGGAGAGAGACCTCACCCACCTAGAGGAGGAAGAGGCCCACAAGCGGGTGTCTCAGGCCAGGGAGATGGGCCAATCAGTGCCTGGATGCTGGGTGGGAACCACCAGTCCACACACAAGAGAGTGGCGAAGCCATGAAATGGTAGGCAAGACAGGATATAACTGCAGCAAAGACAAGGCAGACATGGTTGGCAGTCGGCCAAGAGACAAGTAACGCTGAGCGCTGAGCAAACAGTTTGGCCCCAGTTGACAAACCCAGATGTCAAGCCCTTTCCCCTAGGGAAGAAACCCCACAGCACCCCAGGCTGGGAGGGAGTGCAGACAAGGAAACCATCCGTACAAGAGTTACCACACCCCCAGAGGAGCCCTGAGAAGGGTCCAAGCAATCAGGCTGGTGATTCACTCTCATGACAGTTCTTTGTCCCATGAATATGGGATGAAGAGGCCAAGAGCTCTGCAATCAGAGTCCCCATCGAGTGACCTTGGCCCAGTTGCATTACCTTGGCCCATCGTAAAGTCAGGGTGATGTCATCCAACGCCTTGGGAGGCTGTGAGGGTTAAGTGAGAAACGTGCGGAGAGTACACAGTAAGTGCTCAATAATAGCCGAAGACAAGGAAGGCCAGAAAGAGGGTGGTTCTCTAGATCCTGGCTCTATTGCATGCCTGCCCTGGTCAGAGACCTTCCATGGCTTCTCGATGTCTCCTGAGTCAAATCCTGGCTCCTCTGCTTGACCCACCTCCATGCCTGGCCCAAGTCATCTCGGCAGCCTGATCTCCCGTGACCCCACGATCCAGCTGCCTCACCCCGCCGTGCCCTGGCTCAGGCCTTCCTGCCACTTGGAATGGTTAAAATGCTACTCATCCTGCCAAGACAAGGACAAATGCCACCTTTCTGGAAGCAATGTTCCATCATCACCTCCTCTGGACCACAGGACTCTCCTTCGAGGATACACACTGTCATATTCCTTCTGTAGCTTCCACTTCCAGTAACAGCTCCCTGTTCCTATGGGTAGTCAGCCCTTTAGGGGGGGGCTCCTGGTCAGTGTCCACTGGGGAATGGGCAGGTGACTCAAAATGCTCAATTCTGGGACTTTTGTAGGAACTCAATGGGAAAAAAAAAAGATGCTCTCACTTTACTAGGCAGGGAGAATAAGAGCTGGAAGCCGCTGGGGCCACGGCTGTAGGCAGCCCCAGTGACCCTTGCCTCCTGGTGTCCACGCCCTTGTATGGTGCCCTCCCACATTACCTGGGTGACCAACAAAATGCCATAGACATCACATACTTGTCTTCCGAAGTCATGAAAGGTACTGCGGCTTCCACCTTGCTCCCCCTTGGATGACTCACTCTAGGGGAAGCCAGGCAGCATGTCATGAGGACACTCGAGCAGTCCTGCAGTGAGAACTGAGGCCTCCCGCCCACAGCCAGCATCAACCTGCCACGCACACGTCTGAGCCACCGCGGAAGCACACCCTCCAGCCCCGGTCAAGACTGGACGGATGCGCTGTCACTGCAGCATCCCTACCTGATCGGCAGTGACGGGGGGAGGGGTCATCTCTTCTCTTCCAGCAGACCAGCCCCCACCGAGCAGCAGGCACTCAAGAGGCCTTTGTGCATTTCTGCCAAACTGATCTGCCCCCAGAGTCTTCTAACAAGAATGCAGAGCAGAGAAACAGAGCCCAATCTCCGTGCAGACAGCAGCGCTCACTCGGCCTGGAGGACGGAGCAGTCTGGCCCGGTACTGGCATCAGGCCTCCGGGCTGCCCCTCCTTCAGGCCCTCAGCTCTTCCGCGCTCTGGGCCAGCGGGACCAAAGTGAGATCCCCAAGGAGACAGCCTTGCTGAGGCAGGCAGAAGCCTGTGGTCCCGTCACTCACCCTCCTCCCAGACGGACTTTTCACACTGCTGGGTCGGGGCCCCGAGGGGGCTGCATTCCAGTGCAGCGACTCACCTCCGGCGCCTCCGCCCTCGTGTCTTCTCTGTTGACTGCAGGCTCAGAGATGTGCTAAGACCCCTTCCCTGCTCAGGCAGGAAACATATGGAGATGCTCTGCCTCACTCCTTCACTTAGATCCTCCAAGTTACAAGACAGAACAAGGGCCTTCACTCCTAGTCAGTGGTGGTCCTAAGGGGTGACTTGGGGTGAACTGCCAAACCACTCCAAAAAAACCACATGTGCTAAGAAGTAAACAGCATCTTTGGTCCCAAAGTCAGCTCCCTGAGCCACTGTCCCGCCTGTGTAGAGATCTAAACAGCTGCTGCTTGTCCCAGGTCCAATACCAGCCAAGGAAAGATGAACAACCCTGTATCCTGTGGGTGGCACAGCCTACCAGAAGGCAGGGGGCTGGCTCCCATGACCACCTCCGGCCCCAGCCTCTGCCAGGCCTCCGGGACAGGACTTTGGACAAGGAAAGGGGTAGGCCCGGTCACAGTGTGTTGAGCAACTGCAGAGACTCCTAAAAGAACAGATGTGAAAGCAACTGCCCTGCCAATCACAAGTCCTTATTTCCTTTGAAAAACTTGGCAGCTGGGCTATACACGCGGCTGCCTGTCCTTCCCCACACCCTGCCTGGTGTGAACCACTGAGGGACAGGGAGAAAGACCACGTCCCTCCCTACAGATCCTGGGGAGGAAGTTACGGAGATGCCACAAGGTGAAAACAGACCCGTGTGTGAAGTTCCACCTTTCATTTAACAGTTTCACATATGCACATACATTAGGTGATAAAATTCAGCATAGTTTTAATTGCACACTTTTCTTGTTTATGCCTGTTTTCCAGTTTTCTCTAATAAAAGTATACTACCCATGTAATTAAAAGATTAATAGGGAAAAGCAACTACTATGGAAAAAAAGCAGGAAAAAGGAAAAACAACGGCCTGAGACTGGAAGTTCTTCACTCACTCAGCACCACTTGTAACCAGGTGAAAATGAAAGGTTTTTATGATAATGAGAAATACTACTAGCTCAAAGCCACTGAAGATTACAAAAAGAGACTGTCCCAGACAATGCAAGCCTCCCAGCAGAAGTTTCCAACCTCCTCTCCAAAGTGCTTTTGCGGAGGCAGCAGGCAGGGTGGGCGTGTGCTGTGCGAAGTAGCTCAGTCCTTTCCGACTCTTTGCAACCCCGTGGACTGTAGCCCGCCAGGTTCCTCCATCCATGGGATTCTCCAGGCAAGACCATTGGAGTGGGTTGCCATTTCCTACTCCAGGGATGGGGATAGTTGAAGCTAAAGTAGATCAAGGCTAGAGATACAACTACCAATTTATAGGAGGTTTGGTGGATAAAAAATGTGTTGATCGTTATAGAGAGCTCAAAAAAGCACATTTGGCACAAGAGAGACAGTGAATGAATATCAGTACTACTGACTAAAGAAGACTTGAGAAAGATATCAACCCATTAAAGTATATCCTATTACGTAGACCTCATTTGAATTCTGATTTTAAAAATTAAAATTTTTTTTAAATTTTATTTTTGACCTGTATGAAACAATTGAAATCTGAACACAACACACTGACTGGATAGCTACAATTTTAAAAAATATTGTGAAGTTTTAGATGTGGAGATAATACTTTTTTTCCCCCTTTCTTTCACTCCTTCTCTTTTAGGGATATAAACAAGAATATTTCCTCAGCATGGCAGGCTCAGTTCCAGATCACTGCAATAAACAAATATGTCAACAAGGTGAGTCACACAAATTTTTCGGCTTCCCAGTGCATATAAATGTTATGTTTACACTAGACGGTAGCCTGTTAAGTGTGGAACGGCATTATATCTAAGAAACGTACATACCTTAATTTTAAAATACGTTATTGCTAAAAAATGCAAACCATCATCTGACAAGGTGGCCACAAGCCTTCAATTTGTTTAAAAAAAAAAAAAAAGAAGAAGAAAGAAAAACACACACACAGAATTCACCTACAAAGCACAATAGAAGGAGGTGTGGCCACACTACCATCTTCACCAATGAAGTGCCACGAGGCCTGGAAGGGGGAAGCGTGTGGGAGCAGAGATGACTCCAGGGTGGCCCCGGGCTGGAAGCCGTGGCATCTAGGGGCTGAGTATGTGTGGGCAGGCATGCCATTCTGTCTCCCCTCGTGGGTGTTTAGTTTCTCCATAATGAAATGCTGAAACACAGTCACTGTCAGAGCTCTGGTGTCTGCTCTCAGCTGAGTGTCACTCAATGCCGGTATCATTTCCAGCCCCTTGGTATAGACGAAAAATGTCCCCCAACCCCCAGGGAGTCTCAGAGCTGGAAGCACAGGATCAGTCTCAGCCCGGCTCCTGGAAGGGGTGGGGGAGAGCTCGCTACCCTGTCCCCCAAATCACAAGGTTGCACTCCTGGCCTGACTCCCGAGCATGGGCACAGATGACTCCAGGCCCCTCTGTGGAAGCAGAACAGGCTGCGGGGTTGCAGGTGCCACCACCATGGACCAGCCTGGAGTGCAAGCCGCCTTCTCCTTCGCCTCCACCCACCTCCCCCACAGGAGCTTAAAGGCTTCCAGTACCAGCCTGGATGGCGGCACCTTAACCCCTCTCCTGGCAAAGCCCTCCAGTGGGCACCCCTCCCTGTCTCATCCTCTGACCGCAAAGCAGTTTATGGAGGAGGGGGTTGCTCTCGGCGCCCAAGACCTCCACGCCCCCAGACATAGCCCTACCGCAAACCTGCATCCAGCCTTCAAGGTGCGAAGTGGACCTGTCTTAATTCACCCTACAGAAAAGAATCCCAAGTGTGTACAAAGACTTAGCTATGGGCTCCTCAGCACAGAGATCTAACTGCAGAACTACTGGAGAAAACCTAAGTGTCCAGCAAGATCAGGGCTGAGAAAATCAGTCAGGGTTCCTAGTGTACGAAATGCTGGGGTGAGCCCAAAACGTGTCTTGGAAACACAACACCTCTAGTCCCAAAGCCTGGGAGTAAGCAGGACAGAATAATAAATGTGATATTCATTTTTTTCTTCTTGTCACATGTTAAAAAAAAAACAATACACAAGAAATCATCTGGAAAGACTACATTAAGGCACTATTGGGTTACATTAATGAGCACAGATTCTGGTTTATCTCCCCCACTTAACTGCTTAGGTTTTCTGCTTTTTAATAATAAATGAGAATTATTTCTGTAATTAACACAAAATCCAAGCCATCTGAAAATAAGAAATGAGCTGATCCTCTCCTCCTCCCCAGGAACGCAGCTCAGGGTCTTGGCCCAGGAGGCAGAAACTGCCTGGCTGTGTGGGACTCCCCTTCAAGGTCACCTGCCTCTCTGAGCCTCAGTTTCCCCATCTGTCAGACACCAAACCCACCAGGTGAGCCCCTCCCACCTGGCCATGGGGCCTGTACCCTCCTCTGTGAGACTGGGGACAATAAGGCACACCCACAAGGCCCCAGGAACAATACCTGCCCAGCCTCCCTGCCCCACTCCCTCTGGACCAGTGCCCTCACTCCCAGCCTTTGCTCATTCTGCTGCCTCTTGGGAGCCAGGGGCATCAGAGGCCAAATGTAGAGTGAAACAGTGAAAGAAGAAGAAAGTGAAGTCGCTCAGTCCTGTCCAACTCCTTGCGACCCCATGGACTGTAGCCCGCCAGGCTCCTCTGTCCATGGGATTTTTCTGGCAAGAGTACTGGACTGGGTTGCCATTTCCTTCTCTAGAGGATCTTCCCAACCCAGGGATAGAAGCCGGGTCTCCTGCATTGTAGGCAGATGCTTTACCGTCTGAGCTACTACAACCATATCCCTAGATCCCCACCTGATGTGCCAGCCTCCAACCCTCTGACCACCCTTCATGGAGGCAGTACAGCCCCATTTTACAGAGGAAGACCCAGAGACTCAGAAGAGAAACAATCACCTACCTACATACACCAAGCCAAGACGAAGAGTGCACCCCGGGGCCCTTCGGGCAGTTCCTCATGGGGTATCAGCTAACCACCTTGTACCCCTTCTGCAGAGCCGGGCGCACTGCTGAGGCTGCAGGCAGGATGAGGGCAGACAGGAACTTGGCAGGACAGAGCAGGCGGGAGCTACACAACTTCGGGCTCCTGCTCTGCCTGCCTGCAGCCCCCGGCCTCTTCCCACACACCTGGCAGGTGTTCGAGTGCAGGCTGGGCCAACGAGGTGCACCCGCTGCAAGGGGGAGCGGGTGGGGCAGGGGAGAGCCCCGGCCTCTGGCCTGGCACCCTGGGATCGGGTGTACACTGACACTCCCCTCAGATAGTAAGCTCAGAGCCGCCAGAGGGGACAGTGAGATGGGCTGGCTGTCTGGGCACCAGGGCANGGGCCAACGAGGTGCACCCGCTGCAAGGGGGAGCGGGTGGGGCAGGGGAGAGCCCCGGCCTCTGGCCTGGCACCCTGGGATCGGGTGTACACTGACACTCCCCTCAGATAGTAAGCTCAGAGCCGCCAGAGGGGACAGTGAGATGGGCTGGCTGTCTGGGCACCAGGGCAAACCGGAAGCTCTGTGTGAGGACGCTCTGCTGCCAAGCTTCACCCAGCAGCTGTCACAAAGGAGTGTGGCCAATGCTGCAAGCCTTCTGAGTTATCAAAGGAAATCAGAAATCTGGGTTTTTACAGAAACAGACTCACAGACATGGAAAACAAACTTACAATTCCCAAAAAGAAGAGGCAGTAGGTAAATTAGTGGTATCAGATTAACGGGGGCTTCCCTGGTGGCTCAGTTGGTAAAAAGAATCTGCCTGCAATGCAGGAGACCATCTGCAATTCAGGAGACTTGGGTTCAATCCCTGAGTCAGGAAGATCCTCTGGAGAAAGAAACGACAACCCACTCCAGTAGTCTCGCCTGGAGAATCCCTTTGACTGATGAGCCTGGCGGGCTGCAGTCCTTGGGGTTGCAAAGAGTTGGACATGAATTAGCAACTTCATTTTTTTGGTTTGTTTTAGGATTAACAGATACACACTGCTATATGTAAAATAGATAAACAAGGATTTTCCGCATAGCATGGGGAACTATATTCAATACCTAGTAATAATCTGTAATGGCAAAGAATCTGAAAAATAAATATATATTAAAATTTATATATATAACTACAAATATGTTGCTGCTGCTGCTGCTAAGTTGCTTCAGTCGTATCCAATTCTGTGCGACCCCATAGACAGCAGCCCACCGGGATTCTCTAGGCAAGAACACTGGAGTGGGTTGCCATTTCCTTCTCCAATGCATGAAAGTGAAAAGTCAAAGTGAAGTCGCTCAGTCGTGTCTGACTCTTAGCAACTCCACGGACTGCAGCCTACTAGGCTCCTCTGTCCATGGGATTTTCCAGGCAAGAGTACTAGAGTGGGGTGCCATTGCTTTCTCATATATATAACTAAAAAAAAAAGAAAAGAAATCTAGATTTTTGCATAAAATCTCATGGTTTCAGATGCTGGTGATGAATCCAAAATAAATTTCAAGCAGTTCTGCTATAGGTTCTCTGGACTCAATGCTGTGTGGCCCTGAGCAAACCACTTAACATCTCTGGGATTCAACTGTCATCTGTAAACAGGAAAAATAGCCCACAGGTATTGTAACAAGGAGATAAGATATACTTTGTCCATATTAATGATAACAAAAGGCAACAGTAACAATAGCAGCTAAATTCAATGAGTGCCAGGCACTAAGTAACATGAGTTAATGTGGTTTCATTCAAACTATTAGATAGGCATTCTTTTAACTTTGTATTTTGAAATAGTTTCAAACTTTCAGAAAAGTTACATGAAAATTACAAAGAACTCTCTTATACCTTAATTCAGATTTGCCTATTTGTATCATTTTGTCTCACTTTTATTATCTGTCTATACATATGTTTCTCTTTAATATTTGAGAGTGGGCTGCTTATACAGTGAGCTTCTAAATACTTCAGTGCATATTTCCTAAGAACAAGGCCCTATATTTGGTCCTTAATATCAATTTGGTCATTTAATATAAATATACTTTAATCTATAAGTGTGAGTCACTCAGTCATGTGTCTTTGCAACCCCATGGACTGTAGCCCACCAGGCTCCTCTGTCCATGGAATTCTCTAGGCAAAAATACTGGAATGAGTTGCCATTTCCTTCTCCAGGGGATCTTCCTGACCCAGGGATCGAACTCAGGTCTCCAACACTGTAGGCAGCTTCTTTACAGTCTGAGTCTAATCTACAGTCCATATCTAATTTCATCAGCTATCCTAATAACGTTCTTTATGTAATTTGTTTCATATATCGCATTTGGTTGTCATGTTACTTTGGCCTCTTAATCAGGAGCTGTTCCTGACTTTTGAGATAAGTATTCTTATTCCATCTCCTTTNAACACTGTAGGCAGCTTCTTTACAGTCTGAGTCTAATCTACAGTCCATATCTAATTTCATCAGCTATCCTAATAACGTTCTTTATGTAATTTGTTTCATATATCGCATTTGGTTGTCATGTTACTTTGGCCTCTTAATCAGGAGCTGTTCCTGACTTTTGAGATAAGTATTCTTATTCCATCTCCTTTTTATTGATAAGAAACTGAAGTTCAGAGAGATTGAAGCACCTGCCCAAAGCCACACAGCTAGGAAATGTTAAGCTTGGACTCAAGCCCAGGAGATGCCCTCCAGAGTCTGTGTTCTTGTCCTCCAGGCATAAAAGCTTGCAAATACTAGCCTTTGTTGTGAATAACTGAAAACAGTGCCTCTCCTGCAAACAGGTGGATAGCTGCTCATAGCCACCTCACTCAGCAGGTGGTCATTAACTGAAGGGGTGGCCTCCTGTGCACACACTGGCTGGACTCCCACTGCCAGCTCCCCACATTTGGCAATGGCCCTGGCCCAATACCCACCCTAACCGGAGAGGCCCCATTTAGCTCCCTCTATACAAGCTGGGCAGTGAAGAGCTGGGAGGACCACAGCTCCTGCCTTTCTATTTGCCCTCTTAAAGTGACAGTCAAGGTTCAAATGCCCATGTCCAAAAATCTAAGGAAAACAAACACCCAAGGGAGCAGAGCCTGAAATCAAAAGGGCCCCCAAGCCACACACCTGGCCCACACCATCCTTGGGGTCACTTGTCCAAGAGGGGATTGAGCATGTCCTAACATACATGACAGAGTTGACTGGAGAAAAGGGTTTATAGGAAGAAGGCGGAGCAAGGGATGGAGGTGGGAGTGGAATTCTCACTGCAAGGAGCAGAGAGGACTCAGGACTCCAGGGCATCACGCAGCCTGTGTTACATGCAGAAAGGAGCAGGAGGCTGTGGGCTGATCATGCTCAGGAAATAAAACTCAGCTTCCTCAGTGAGGACCCCCAGAGATGTGGACTCATCCACTCTTCTCCGGCCAAAGCCTCTGCCCCCAATTCCAACCCAGAACAGGCGGCATCAGCTTAGGAAATCACTCTCTCTGACTCCCAGATGGTTGGGGCTCAGGGCTGGAAACTGCCACCAACCTTGCCTCNCTTCCTCAGTGAGGACCCCCAGAGATGTGGACTCATCCACTCTTCTCCGGCCAAAGCCTCTGCCCCCAATTCCAACCCAGAACAGGCGGCATCAGCTTAGGAAATCACTCTCTCTGACTCCCAGATGGTTGGGGCTCAGGGCTGGAAACTGCCACCAACCTTGCCTCCATCATCTCTGGCTCCTGTCCACCTGCCAGCTAGGCCTCATCAGAGCTCTTCAGTGGTCAGTCGTGAGCCACAAATACCAGCAGACTCGCAGCAGGAGGGGTGACGCTGCCAATAAGCAGCTTTGCAACAGATCCAAATGTCGTCTACTGCCTGAGTTCCAGGCCACTCTAGAGACTAATTTGTGCTGAAATATCTCAAAATCCTGGCACCTTCTTTTTGCACATGCTATTAAATGTGGAAGTTTACAGACCTCACCTGCAAGCCCAATTCAAAGTTTCAGAAGCTAGAACAGCTCTTAAAACACTTCCAGAACAAACAAGAAAGTTTTGCTTCTCTTCTTCACTGCAGGCAATGTTGAAAATACAGAAAGCATGAATAAATAAGAAAAGGATCTATTAAAAGAGCGCCCCCCCACCCCCCGCCAAAAGATAGCGCAATGAAGACTCCTCCATCTATCCTTCTAGACAGATGGCCTGCCTACTCTGTGAGCCTCTCTCTACAGAGGTGTTTGGGACTAAACTGTAACCACTCTGTCACCCCTATTGGCCAGCAGGCTTCCGACTGCAGGGACTACGTCTAACTCGCTTTTCTGCCTCCTGCCCAGGCAGGTCATTCAAGGCTCCCTTGCTGGAGTTGCCATGGAGGCTATGTAAGTCTTTATCCCCCCATTAGCAGTCCCTCTGAGCCCAGTTACAAAAGAAGGGGTTCCAAAAGGTAGGGTCAGTAGCAAAACCCCAGAGCATCCCCCAGTGGGGGGGCAGGAACAGGAAGAAGGAAGAGCTGGGCAGGTAGGTGGACAGGCAATATGTTTCACTCTTGAGGGGGATTTAACAGGCCCACTTGAGACTGCCTGGGGGGTGCGATCACGCTCCTAATGGGTACTGAGACTCCACCAGAACCAGACCAAAACTGGACAGGAAGACCAGAAGGCCAGGCCCTAGTCCCCACTCCAGCCCTAACTTGCTACAGGCCCTTTGAAGACTTCAGCTCTCCTACTCATAAATGGTGTTGATCATGCCTGTCCTAACTCACAGGATGAAATGGTACAAGGAACATGCCACAGCTCTGTAAGCCATCTGGCCTCAGAAATTAGAACTCTCTCATGTCTTCTCGCCTTCCTCCATAAAAGGCCCAAGAACAACCATGCTTATAAGCCTGAGGGCATCAAGGGCTGAGGAAGATCCAGCCACTGAGGACCCTAAACATTCAGTACAGGGGGAGGCAGATCCAAGGCCCTCTGTAGACCCGGCTCGCCACTCCCAAGAGGCCTCCTCACTCCACCAGGGATCTGCCCCCACAGTTCCAGGCCCACAGTGGGACACTCTCCCCTCTCCTAGGAGGGCACCTGGCCATGTGGAGAAGCAGTGATGGAATGCCAGAGGCCCTCCTCTCAGGGCCCAGAGCCCCAGCTTGTCAAGTCCCCTCAGCTTCACATCCTGAGACCATTCCAGTCCTGCTGCTCATTCATTCATTCACGTTTCTGTTGAACATCATCCTGGACCAGGTCTGAGGCTTCAGCAAGCCATGAGGGCCCTGAACCTAAGGCCAGTCCAGATCTGGCCATTCCAGACACAGCCCAACCTCCAAGGGCACCTGTGGCTCTCACCTTAAAGGCTCCACTTGTAATGAAATGGCCCCAACTCTCATTTTCCAGCTTTGGCTCTTGGCCACAGAAAGAACAAGTGTTCTTGGCCTTTGGGAAAAGGAATCCAAGATATAAACCAGGAGAGAGAACAACTAGAGCCCACACTGAGAAAGCCTCCAGCATTTCACCCCCATCAGGGATGGTTAGCTTCCCTTTCATGGGAAAGGTTAGGTTTCTGTCTTGCCAGCTCTCCATCTACACACCGCCCTGGCTCCCCAACAGGCAAGGGCGTCCTGCTCACTGCTGGCTGTAGCTGGACAGCTTCCAACGGCAGCCCCTAATCTTGTCCTTACCTGAGTTTTCTCTCTGAGTCATTTCTTACTTTAAACAGAGTACACTGATCTTCCAGGGGCCCCTGCCTTGTCAGAGCCTAGGAAACCCGACAAACCAGCCTCTCTTTACCATCATAAGCCAATGGGCATTCCAACAGAGCGGTGGGAGGGTGCCGGAGCCGGGGGGCACAGAGCCATGCGCCTCAGTGAGGCCTCAGTCTGTCATCCGGAGAGTGGAGTTGGGCCCCCGTTCCTGCGCTGGTGTCCTGTCTGGGCCAGGGTCTTTCCCCGCAGTACCTGACGGAGGGGACATCTGAGAAAACCCACCCCAAGCTCGGGCTGGAGAAAGCGGTTCCGCGGGCAAGCTGCTGGCAGGAGGGTGGGAGTCGCGCCTCTCCCGGCTCCTGAGACGGGGAAAAGGCAGGCCGAGCGCGGGGCCCGGCTGCAGCCGCCCCGGCCCACACCCACCCCTCCGTCTGGGTGCGGCCCCGGCGGGCGGGAGGCGAGGAAGCCGCAGAGGCGCCCCCCACGCCCCGCCGCGCGGGGGTCCGAGGACCCGACTGGCGGCCGCGCGCCCCCTCGGCCCAGCCGGCCGCGCCACTCCCCGCCGGCGCCGGCGCGCGCTCACCTGCCGGCCCGCTCCGATCTGCGCCGCTCCCGCTCCGGCCGCTCCGCCGCCCGAGTGGCCGCGCCGCCGCGGGCCGGATCGCGCGGTGCGGGCGGGGGCGGCGGAGCGGCCGCAGGCGCCCCCCGCTGGCCGCCCGGCCCAGCCCCGAGCCCGCGACCTCGCGGCCGGGAGGGAGCGCCGCGTGCCGCCGCCCTGCTCGGTTGCCCCCAGAAAGGCTGAAAACGCGCAGACACCACACGGCCGGCGCCCGCCTGCCCACACGGGTGTGGGAGCCAGCGGCCAGGCGCCCTGGGAACGTGGGCAGGAATTAAAACCTTCTCCAAACTCATTTCTTCCTCAAAGTCACGCACGTGTCTGGACGCGCCAGGTGCAGCCCCACCCCACCAGAGGGAAACACTTTCTAGCAAACTCTTTCAGCTGTTTCTGCTCCGATTTCCCACCCCACCCCCACCAGCAACGCCCGTTTCTAGAAGGATCCATAGACTGTGGTCTGGTTCCCTCCTGCCAAGATGAGGGAAACGAGTCGTGACCGTGACCTACTGTTTCATTCGGGCCTCAACTCCTAGGAGGTCTGGAGGTCCGAGCTGTCCCAACGCCCATGCGAGTCTGGCCTTTATTGACTTTCTTCTCTGGCACCAGGAAGACCAAGCCTGCCTCAGAAAGTAGTTGTCCTCAGAAAGTAGGTGTCGTAACCTCATCATGACCCCACTCACCGCTGTCGACAACCCAGGGTGGGGCCCAAGAACTGGCAGCAAAAAAAAAAAAAAAAAAAAAAAAAAAACCGCTGTGTCCTGTTTCCGAAGCTCCAAGCCTGGAAGAGCAAGAAAACCCTCCTCTTGAGTCACCGCTGGGAGGGACGGGGGAGCCTGACTGAAGGGGGTAATCAAGATGAGGAGGGCATTTAGCTCATAGACCTGCGTTTCTCTCTTCCCACTTGTTCAAAGCGCCCTTATGCCCATCGTGGAACCTGGGGGCTCCCGTTTTGCTGAGAGGAATCGAGGGAGCCTCTGTCATACCCATATCTCAGGTCCAACCTCAGAGGCCAGAGCCCCACAGCGAAGATGCTTAGGAGTCTGCAAATGAACGAACCCCAGGTGATCCTGTGAAAAGCTGGTCGATGAACTGTGATCTCCTTGGGGCCGTGTGATGGAATCCTGGAGTCAGGTACCCAGAGGTAACCCCACGAGGAAGAAACCCTGAGTGTGTGGGTCACAGCCTTGACCCCACAGTGGACTTAGAACCCAGCCCAGACCACCTACTTTGGAACCATTATGAGGAATCAGATGATGGGACGCTGGAAGGTGATGTCCCTTTCAGGTGGCGGGTGGGAAGATCCCAGCTGAGTCTTCTGCCTCGTTCCCCAGAGACAGGCTGGGCACCGCCTTGGGCTCCCACAGCCTCTGGGTGTCCAGAAGGTGGCCCCTGGTCTTCTGGGCTGGATCCCTGACAGGTCCCTGCTGCTTCCCCAGGGCTCACAGGGGAAGAAGGTCTTCCTAGCGGCTGGGACTTCCCTCCACAGGAAATAGGAAGCTGGGGCAGGCAGACCCAATCCTCAGCAGAACAGAGCAGAAGCAGCTCAGGCTCCGTGCCAGCCACCTCCAGCAGCCCCTCCCCCACCACCACTCAGGAAGAGAGAGGACCCACCTGTCTGCTCCAAGGCCTCAAGAACAGTGAGCGCCTCTGCCCTGGGGCAGTGTGTTCCCTAGAGAGGGAGGCGGGGCCCTGGGCACCCGATGACCCCGCTGGGGCTTGTGTTCAGCAATCTCTCCACAGGCCTTCAGCTGGAAGCCCTCAGCCCCTCAAGGTGTGTGTGTGTAGGAGGGGGTGGGACGGGTGGGGAAAGGGCAGGGAGCGATTCTCCGGCCTCCCACCTTTTCGTGTGTCTGTGTGTGTGTGTGTGTGTGATTTTTATGCAGAGCTGGATAAAGTGAGTTAACCATGCATGACGCCTGCCTCAGTGCTCACCAAGAGCTGCCAGGATGGTTCCATCACCCCGTCAGTGCTGTGGTCACCTCAGCGGCTGCCTTCTTGCCTCCTAAGTCCTCGGCCAGTGATGCTCAAACTGGCCAGCATGAGAATCGCCCGGAGGCCTGGTGAAAGCACACTGCAGGGCCCAACTTTGAGTTTCCGATGCAGCAGTTCTGATGTGGCCCCCAAGAGTTTTACCTTCTACCCAGCCCCTGGGTGAGGCTTCTCTGGAGGCTCAGCAGTGAAGAATCCTCTCAGAAAGAAGGAGATGAGGGTTCCATCCCTGGCTCAGGAAAGACTCCTGGAGAAGGAAATGGCAACCCACTCCAGTATTCTTGCCAGAGAAATCCCATGGACAGAGGAGCCTGGTGGGCTGTGGTTCCTGGGGCCCCAGAGCCAGACTCGACTGAGCACAGCTCCCGGGTGACGACGACGCTGCTGGTCCTCCGGCCAGCCTGTGCAGTAAGGCTCTAAGGCACTGGTCCCCAAATATGGGTGGATCCTAGCCCAGAGATTCTGGTCCTGGGGTGGGTCTGTGAACATGCATTAGTAAANATTCTTGCCAGAAAAATCCCATGGACAGAGGAGCCTGGTGGGCTGTGGTTCCTGGGGCCCCAGAGCCAGACTCGACTGAGCACAGCTCCCGGGTGACGACGACGCTGCTGGTCCTCCGGCCAGCCTGTGCAGTAAGGCTCTAAGGCACTGGTCCCCAAATATGGGTGGATCCTAGCCCAGAGATTCTGGTCCTGGGGTGGGTCTGTGAACATGCATTAGTAAAAACCCCCACATGAGTTTAGTTTGTGTCAAGGATGGCACTTGAAATCAGAAAGGGAAGGAATGGCTTCATCAATATAGTATTGGATGAATTGGCCACTGAGGCAGAATTATTATTGATACATAGCACCTCTTGTTATTGTTGTCTAGTTGCTAAGTTGTGTCCAACTCTGAGACCCCATGGAGTGTAGCTCACCTGGCTCCTCTGTCCATGGGGATTCTCCAGGCAAGAATACCGGAATGGGTTGCCATTTCCTTCTCCAGGGCATCTTTCCAACCCAGGGGTTGAACTTGCATCTCCTACATGGTAGGTAGAGTGGATTCTTTACCACTGAGCCACCTGGGAAGCCCAAAAGGCAATATAGTATATTCTAAATTGTAAGGATAAATGGAACTCACGCCATACTAAAAGAGTAGTAACAACAACAGTCAACCAATAGACTCAAGGTCTTTGTGCATGGAAACAAAACTTACAAAAGAAGGTACTTTAGTAATTTTGGATTGGAGAAGCCTGCATAGGAAGTCAAATTCACACTGAAGGGCTGCAGTTAAAAGTTGCATGTCTCTGTCCAGGTGAGTGGGTCTCCAAATGCCCACATCAAGTATGTCTGTGATTTTAATTATCCACAGTGTTGAAAACACATTTGTCTGAAGAGTCCCTCTAACTGCCCCAGGGGCAGTGTACCCCAACCCCCTCCACAGGGCCAGTGTCTGCTGCTAGAAAACCATCAACATTTGTTGCCTGAATGAATTCCTATGGTAGACAATAGTTCAGGGGCCTTGTTTCACTTGTGTAGGGAGAAGAAGACTTAAAAACCTAAACTAAATCACGACAGAAGTTATGATTTGCCTTATCTCAGCAAACTCAACCCTTGTCCTTATCAGGCTGGGCAGGACAGCACACAAGTTTCCTGAGGTTGGTGCTTGTCATTTCAGACCTGGTCCAACTTCTTCACTCACTACTATGTGGAGCAGCATCCACCTTCCCAGCCAGATGGTCCTTGTTACTTACCCCTAAGGAAGAAGGAGCTTTCTTCTTGTCGTCAGTCCCTTTAGCAGTCTTGCCATGGACAGATGCCCTGTGAGTACCTGTGTATGGGCTGTGTGGATATCAGGTTTTAATTAGAAAGGGGAAATGTACCTCACAGTAGAAAAATGAAACAATCCAAGGATTAGAAGGACTGAAATGCCACTCCCTGAGATAACTCATTCTCAAGGTTTGGGATATCGTCTCCTACACCCTTCTCCTTGGCAACCTAATTGTATATTAGAAAACTTGCCAGGTCAAATCCTTATGCTGTACCCTTTCTTTAGACTTTCACAGTGCTGTATGTTAGTTGTATCTCAATAAAATTGAAGGCAAAAGACTGGTCAGAAAAGATGGCAGACTGAACCCATTGTTTACTGCTGCCTCCTTAAACCTACTGAAACAGCAATGAAAGCATTTTTTAAGTCCCATAAGAATGAAGAAAATGAGAGGGGAGGTAGCGAGTACGGATTTGGAAGGTGAAAAGCAGGCAGACCAGTGGTGCTGACTTGGCAGACGTGAAAAATGGAATCTTCCCCTGGCAGCTGGGGAAATGAAGACTCAATCCCAGTTATACTGGGATAAGCTCCAAAGTCTTGAAAAGTGGAAGTGCCAAGTATCTCAGGAAGCATGATAGAGCTCAAGTAAAAAAGGTAGTTTGGAAACCTCAGGAGCAGTGAAGACTGCCAGCCTCCCCCCCACCCCGCCCACCCCCAGC
>SJYA01002497.1:1809079-2024108 GCA_006410615.1 Neotragus moschatus
CCACCCCGCCCGCCCCCAGCTGAGTACCCCTCCTCATTCACATAGAAGTCTGCAGGGGTTTTCTCTGGAAAAGGTAAAAAGAAGTCTCTGAAATGGACTACACCAAGTCCACCTGTCAGAAAAGAGAAATTTTAAAGGCAAATTTATATGGAAAACTGAGACATAGCCAGCCTTGCCCCAGCCCCCCACCCACTGCCAGGCCCTCTTCCCCACTCACTCAGCTAGCTCCCAGGATGTTGGCAGCCAGACTCTTCCTCCCAGGCTGAAGGGATTCTGTGGGGAGCCCCTGAAGACCCTCCCCTGACCCCCATCAAGCCTGATCACCCTGAGAGAAGCACACAGCTGGCTACCACACTGGGTCCAGAGTGTCCCATTAACTTGTTAGGCCCCATTCTTTACACACATGTAGGCAACGAGAAAACACCAGGAATCCGAAGAAAGCCTCTAACCCTGAAAAACAGAGTCCAAGACAACAGGAGGGAGGAAAAAGTCCACAGAGACTATACAGGCAAAAACTGTATCACTATTTTCAGAAAGTCAAAAATTTGTCATAACCACGAAATCAAATAGGATACTACTTTTTGACAAGGAACATCTGAGGGGCGGGGGGAACATCTCAAATGAAACATGATAGCTAAAATGAAAAGCCATTAAAAAGGTTGGAAGATAAAGTTAGGATGAATAAAAAGTCAGAGATGGAAAATAAAGAGATAAGAAAATGAGAGATCATCCAGGAGACACAGTTATTAGAATACCTGTGGCATTCTTAAGAAAACAGAAGAGAGGAAGATAAAAAATGCAAGATTTTCCAGTAACAAAGATCATGAGATGCCAGACTGGATAATAAGGATTCAAGGTTTCTCAGTACTAAAGCTCATGTGATGCTATCTAATGCCCAGTACAGCTGTTGAGAACAGAACCACCAAAGTTCCATAGTAGTGAAATTTCAGGCCATTGAGAACCAAAGAGAAGATTTTAAACATTTTGAAAGAAAGGGGGAAAAAAAAAAAGGTCATAACCAGCTTTTCTCACAACAATGAGAGTGATGAAGGAATGCTTTCAAATTCTGAGGGAAAAATGTTTTCCAACTCAGAATTCTATACCCAGCCAGCCAACCAGTTGAGCATAAATGAAGAACAAAGACATTTTCAGGTGTTTATTTTCTGTGTACCCTTTTCCAGGAAGCTACTGGTTGGTGGTGGTTTAGTTGCTAAGTTGTGTCTGACTCTTGCGACCCCCATGGACTGTAGCCCGCCAGGCTCCTCTGTGAATGGGATTCTCCAGGCAAGAATATTGGAGTGGGTTGCCATTTCCTTCTCCAGGGAATCTTCCCCATCCAGGAATTGAACCCAGGTCTCCTGCATTACAGGCAGATGATTTCCCGACTGAGCTATGAGGGAAGCCCAAACTACTGGGGGATGTGTGCTAATGAAAGGAGAGAGGTTATCAAAAAGAGGGAAGCATAGGGTACAGAGAATGAGAGGTGCAACACAGGGAACATGAAAGGAATGTCCAGGTGGGATGTGGGACAGACCAGGGTGACGTGCACAGGCACAGCTGGACAGAAGCTCCAGGGGAGATGCCTCTGATGCACCTTAGCATTTGGAGAGGCTTCGAAAATTGGCAGCGTTTATGGTGAATTATGAAACTCCAAATATTTTGGCCACCTGATGTGAGGAGCTGACTCATTTGAAAAGACCCTGATGCTGGGAAAGATTGAGGGCAGGAGAAGAAGGGGACGACAGAGGATGAGATGGTTGGATGACATCACCGACTCAGTGGACTCCGGGAGTTGGTGTTGGACAGGGACGCCTGGCAGGCTGCAGCTCATGGAGTCGCAAAGAGTCAGACACAACCGAGCGACTGAACTGAACTGATGGTGAATTAACGTGGAAAAACAAACACACAAATTGTACAAAGAAGAAGAGTTATACATCTCAGCGGATGAGAACGGCATCCATACAGTAATGCTAGTGTAGCCACGGTACATTTACTAAGCAAAATTCAGTGCAACTGTTGGGAGGCTGGGGCACAGAAATTCAGGGCTGGTGGGAAGTCAATACATAATTTCAAGCGTGAAAAAAATCAAGAAGAGTATTAGAGGTATATGATTTAGAGACACGGAAGCAAACGCTCTACTCCCCCAAAATGTAGGGAGGTAGAAAGCAGAAGGCATGGAGACAAACTTTTAGAACTATTGGTTTCAAACTATGAACAAAACTGCTGCTCTGGCCTGGTCCACCTGCTTCTCACCTTGGCAGGGCCCAGCCCAGCCTGTCAGGACCCCCTTGTGCCAGCCTGGCTGCCTTACACATTTTCTCCACAGGCTGTTCTGTTACCTTCCCCCCATCACTTGGATCTTCCTGTAGAGATGCCTTGCCTACTTACGTGAAAGCACTGTTTTCTTGGATTTTAAAAACAAGATGCATGATGTAACCACCTTTCAACTATTTTGAGTGCTTGCATGAAACCACATTCCTCAAGATACCTGGTAAGTGATTTAGGTACAAAAGAGATCTCCAGTCCAAATGGAGCAATAACTTTTTGAGTATTGACTGATACACCACTTGATTAGGCCACTTGATACTTTTAACGCTCTCCTTACCTTTCACGTTAATGTTGGCATTAAACATTGATATTTTTGGTCACATTGCACTTGAAATATGTGGGTTATCTTCAAATATTTTGATATTGATTTCTAACATAATTCCACAATGATAAGAGGACAGACTTTATGACTTCAGTTCCTTTAGACCATGAAATTTTTGCACCTTTTCGTCTCTGGAAATGTTCCAGTATCTCCTGGTTTATAGTCTATGGGAACTTGAATAGAATGTATCCTGCTGTTGTGTGAAAATTGTATAAATTTTAATTATGTTGAATTGGTTCATAGTGCTTTTCAGGCCTACTATATCCTACTTTTCTATTCATTCTATTAAATTTTGAGTAGTTGATATTGAAACTCCATCTAAGTCTTAATTTACCTAAATAACTGTAATAGACAGTGGACTTATATATAACTTTGCTCTGTAGTTTCAAAGTCTCCTTAAATGTTATCATACTTTCATAATTTTAAAAAAAAATTGACATTTTTATTTCTGATGGGTTTCTCTTCAACATTTTAATCCTGTTTTCAAGTCTGAATTAGTTACTTGCTTTCTAAACACACGTATAACACAAATTTTTGCTATTTCCCAAACAGATGATTTCACATATTAGATTGGGTTGTTGATGAAAAAAGTCAATCTAGGAAATGGTAAATTTTATTTGGGTCAAACTGAGGATTACAGTTCTCCAGAGAGCTCTGAGAATTGCTGAGGAAGTTAGGCGGGGAGGCCAGCACAGATGTGATTCTGGCAAAGTTGGTACCTGCAACCAAGTACCCGTCTCAGTAGAAGGTTGCTGCTGGTCATGAGGAACAAATGTCTTCGTTAATGGATTTCTAAGTATAGGAAGATGCAAGATCATAACACAGATCTGTTGTGATATGCATAACAAGATGCAAGGGCCGTAACATTTTCACCTGAAATCAGAGCACAGGGTGCCTCATGGTGATCTTTACCCTGAATCCCTCTCAGTCTGTACTGGGGGTCAGCAGCTGCAGTGGCTGATGACTGGATGCTGAGTCACACTTCATTTCACAACCCCTTACCTTTTGGCCTTAATTTTGACCCAAGTTTTGGGAGGCATTTTGTGACCAGTTTGTCTCATGGCACCAAGAATGCTTGGTCCCAGGTCAGGCAAGGATTTCCTTGACAGGCCACTCAACTTGCTGTTACTGGACAAGGCCCTGTTAACAGTAGCCAGAAACCTCTGGGCCGCCTGTCTTACTAGTCTGTTATGGCCCAGAAAGTGGTTCCCTCTTGTTGCTTCTTCCCACATATGGAGTTACACTATTATAATTATCTATTTGATCAGTTGTTTCAAGTTGCTTAAATCATCGGCTATAGTGAAGGTCAGGGAAGCCTGGTGTGCGGCAGTCCGTGGGATGGCAAGGAGTTAGACATGACTTAGCAACTGAACAATAACAATCATTAATTTTACCTGCAGTTCAGTCACACGTTTGGTAATGGAAGAACAGTAATCCTGTAAAATAGGCAGATAGGCAAAATATAGCTAGTAACATTAATAAGGTCTTAAGTTTTTAAGAACTTCCATTAGGTACAGCCCAGTATCTCTCCAGGTCATCTGACCAGTGTGTTTTGCACCAATTGCTATCTTTAAGGAAAATAATATATTGGCATCGTACATAAAGTCTACCAAAGATGTCTGCATGTACAAATTACCATGACCCCTTACAGGACTGAGAAAGGAGTATTATCTTTTAAGGAGTTACATGGCTGGCACCAGAAAGAGAAAAAATTGATCTTCGTGGTTCAGTAGGTATTTCTGCGCTTGGAGGTGTCTGTTTACTGCATAATGGAGGCGCATGTAGAGGGGAGGGAGGCGGCCCAAATAGAGCAAACTTTTTATCTTTCAATTTTTGTCTTGCCATAAAATGTGAAATTTTTTAAATCTCATTGGTATTTTTAAGTGGTTTTCTTAGACAAGAAATATAAAGCATTTTTTTTCCCATAAAAAACGGTCCCAACTTAAAAGTTGAAGTTGTATTCCTAAGCTAACCTGCTAAATATAGACCAGCTCATCAGACTTTACTGCTAATGAAGAGACTATAGCAGAAATCCTACCATCACATGGTAAGAAAGTAGCGCTTTAGAAAATGATACCTCCTAAAGATTACAGAAATCACCATCTGAAGTTTCCCACAGCTACTGTTCATCCTTTTTCCAACAAATTTTTCCAGTAGATTTTCCCAATAAAACCCAAGGCAGTTCTCTACTTTCTCCTGACCCAAATAGCTGGATTCTTTTCCTCTCCAGAGTTTCCTTTCTTGGCTCACTGTATGATTCATTCTGCTTAAAGACAACTTATTTTGAGAGAGAATTTTATGGATGTTGCTGCTACAGTTATTGAGGGGGTCTTAAAACATTAAGTTAGGGGGCAGGTGCGTGGAAAATGATCAATACAACTATTTTTTCATCAGTTTTGCCAGAGGCTTTTTTTTTTTTTTTTAATGTGTAAATACAGAAAAAAGTAGCAGGGTATAGTTTCAACCAACCATGTTGCTTTTATAACATTTGGTGGTGGTTTGGTGGTTTAGTCACTAGGTCATGTCCAACTCTCACGACCCCATGGACTGTAGCCTGCCAGGCTTCTCTATCCATGGGATTCTCCAGGCAAGAATACCGGAGTGGGTTGCCATTTCCTTCTCCAGGGATCTTCCCAACCCAGGAATCAAACCCTGGACTCCTGCATTGCAGGCAGATTCTTTACCAACTGAGCTACAAGGGAAGCCCCTACATTTATAACATTTAAATCCTAACAAAGGTATCAAAAAGCAACTCATGAAAATTCACCTAAAGGATAAACCAGGGGACTTTTTCTTTCCTCAGTAAAAGTTCAGAAGGAAAGTGTCATCAAACAGCAGTTTTTATAAAACCCCAATCCAAGTTGAGCTGAAAAGTGCTGGACATTTCATAAGTGCTTATTAGCTTAAGAGCCTTGGGGCATCTGACATGTGAATTTACCAAAGCTACTTGCAAGCAAATGTCAGCTTTAAAAAAGTAGATCTAGATATGCACTGACATGGAAAGACCGCTGAAGATCTCTGTGGCAGGGCATTTGCAGACTACTACAGAATGATGCCACTTATGAAACATGGGGGAAAGACCCCTCTGAAATTATATTTGTGCAGATATATTTATGTATAAAAATGTACTTTTTAAAAACTGGGAGTACACATCCCCAAATATTAAAGTAGCTGGCTCTAATACTGAGGGATTAAGAGGGTGAAGGGTAAATAATTCCTTTTATGTAGATACTTACATATTACATTTCTTCACAATGTAACATACACTCATATATTAGTTGAGAAATGGAAGTCAATTCACTGTCTGGGTATACGGACAAAATTGTCCTGTACGTTCAGTTTATTTTCCAATTTAGTTTGAGAAATTTCTGGGATGCTATTTAATAGGATTATACTTTATTGGTTTTTTAAAAAAAGAAATTTCCAGTAAAAATGTAAGAGGTGAACAGAAGAAATCACTGCTGGAGTGGGCAGTCTGGTTTTACCAGCCAGTTGCCTACAGACTGCTGAGCGATTCTTCACCCGAAACGAAGCTTGTAATTATCCCGAAGCAAACAATCCAGGATTTCCCCCACCACCACTCAGCCGGGTTCCAGGCAAGCAAGTCCTTGCCACAGGACTGCCAGTGCTGCTCTCTGGGTGAGCAGGGATTCTGAACGCATGCTTTGGTTGCACTTGGTTAACCCTGCTTCCCTCTGTTCTTCGGAGAACCTAACATTTTCATGTCTCTACTGTCTGTGTAATCTGCTGCACTGAGCACGGTGACTCAATTTCTCAGCAGAGCAAGCACAACCCTTTATATGAAAGCAATGGGTAAGACTGTGCCAGGACTTGCCAATATCCAAATTCGAAGGAGTCAGTGGCTATGGGAAGGCCAAAAGGGTATCTCTGGCTATGATATATGTGCTCAGTCATGTCTGACTCTGCAACCCTTTGTGCTATAGCCCGCCAGGCTCCGCTGCCCATGGGATTTTTCAGGCAAGAATATTGGAATGGGCTGTCGTTTCCTCCTCCAGGGGATCTTCCCGACCCAGGGGTTGAAACTACATCTCCTGCATTGCAGGTGGATTCTTTACCTACTGAGCCATTGGGGAAGCTAGGTCATGGGCAGGAGGGAAAAAGAAAAGCATCTTCAAGCTTCTTGCACTCCTCTGCTGGCATTAAAAAAAATGAAAACCCAGAGAAATGCTATCTGTACACATACAAGACAACCTCTTACCAGTGCAAACTGGGCTGTCCTTAGAATTACAAGGTAATTTTTAAAAGTAACTATTTAAGTCTTACATAAAGGCTCATACCAGAGGTTTTGAAGATAAATCAAAGCACAAAGCCTTTATTGAACTGCAGGTTGTGAATAATAAACCCAATGGTAAGCACTGGGGGCAGATGTGTGTAGAAATGCAATTTATAAAATTTTTAAGGCAAACAATTCACATCTTTGAAGAAATTGTTGTTAGCTTAAAAAAGAAAAAAGCTTCCAGATGTGCAATTCACTCATAGCATTGGTAACTGGTGCCCAGTGATAAGACCTCAGGAAATGTCGAGATTTCATAAATCATTTGTATCAAATCTCATTTTCTGGTAAATTCCTTAGTGCCTCTGCAGCAGTAACTAGACAAGATGATTCAAACCTCCAGCACCTCACAGGAGTCCGCATTTCTTAACACAGAAGGCAATGCTAATCAAAGAAGGAAATAAATAAAAGGTTATTAAAAACAAACATAGGTTCATCAAACTGCTAAATACATGTTTCTATGTATATTCCACTAAAAAATGTTTATCTCAATAGTCCTTCACATTTAATACCCAGAAACTACACGAGCTGCCACCTAAATTTCATCTTAACACCATGTTGATAAGATGGTGCTTTTTAGTCCTGAGTAAAGTCTTGAGTAGAGTGTGAAGACTCTTGATATTTATAACAAGTCTTTGAAATGTTTCATAATTACAGGACTTTCAAAAGACTTTTTTTTTTTTAAGTGACTTTGGAAATTTCAACATGTAAAAACCAGAGAGAGGCGATCTTAAATTTTAAGAGAGATTATGTTTAGGGACAAAAAAACATACAACATAAACTGCAACCAAATATAAAAGTAGTATGAAATGATTCAGGAAACAGCCATGAACTGCACAGAACCCAAGTGGAAAGGTGAAGATAAACTGAAACTCAAAGAATGTGGCTGATAACCACAAATCTCATTCTCTTTAAAAAGGTATGGTGGACTAATCCATGAGAGACAAGGACTGAATTTCACCTAGTTGCTGGCTTTAGAGCGTGCTTCTCCTGGGCCTCTTCCATCTCCCCTCCCACACACCCCAGCCGTGGGTAAGAACCAGCTTGTTTCATAATCTCTTGTTACCAAAAGCATCTTTAAGAGAAAACAACACTCCTAACAAATTCTCCCAGACTGCTTTCATGGTGCAGATCTTCCCTGTAATCAGGACATGGAGAAGCTGCTGCAATGAAAAGAAGCCACGACTGTGTGGAACCAAGAGGACTTAAATTAAAACGCAAAACATAAGATGATGTGCAAATACCAATCAACATGTCCGCTGAAATACACGGAATAAGAGAACACCTGATTTCCCTGTTAGCATCTGTTCCTACTGACACGGCTAACGTTTCTCTCAGAAAATCCAGGAAACACCTCACGTTTTTAGTCATCAAAGAGGATGTGCTATCTCTGTTGCTCTGGTTCAACTGCTTTCTAAAGTGTTACCTCCTTCAGGCGAGCAGACTGTGGACTGGGCTAAACTTAAACTTAGTAAGGCACACACTCAAGTAGAAAACGTAAAGCCAAATATTCAGGAAAACAAACAAACAAACAAAACCAACCTGACACAAGTAAAACCAACTTCAGCAGAATAGCAGCTTATTAGCCAAAAATTCTCCTTAAGTAAATATTTCACTCCAGATAGCCAACAGATCAGCAGCCTTTCCAAGGAACTGCTCACATGTATCTCTGCTCTTACCTCAGTACTACATCATTCTCTACACATTTCACCAGATGAACTACGTCACTGATGACAATCAGGATAAACCGTTGACTACAAAATATAACTTGTCCACTCAGGTTTAACAGTCATTTACTGAATACGCTGCTCACGAAATACCATATGAGAATATGGCTTTCCACTAACTCAAGCAGTTAATGAGAGTAATAACTGATGGATACGCATACATGCTTCTGGTTATTCATTCTGACATTTAAATATTTAGCAAAACTGGGGATATCTCTTGATACTTTACCATTTACTGTTTGAAAAGTTAACTGACAAGCAACTAATTTCCTATCAACAATCTAGAGTGAGTGACTGAAACACTTAAGAAACCAACAGGATGTGATAACTGAAGGAACTGACTGGTTTCAAGCTTCAGATCAGTATTAAAATTGGGAAGGCATGCCACAAACAATAAAATCATCAGCAAAACTTATCGACAATACCCTATGATGGTGAGTCCCGGGGATTTCTACAGAGCAACCTAAGAAATTACATCGTCACTAGAGAGGTCTTTGCAATGAACACATGTCCAACAACACAGTCCTGTAGCTCAGAGCCGTCATCCTCTCTTGTGACTCATCTACAGCTCAGAGTCCCCGAACACTCGTCCATAGGTTAAGGGAAATGCACTGTGCACAAACCATAGCATGGGGAAGGGAATGGAAAGGAAACACATGGAGATATGAGACTCCAGCAGAAAAAAAGACTATTAAAACGCTCTCCCTACCACACGTTGCCCTGTGAAGACGTGATCCAGGAATATGTGGAGCCAAAGCAGATAACCTAAATATTGATGAGAGGCTCAAAATCCACGTAAAACACTCAAACCAGAACAAAAATATAATATGGTCAACTGTTAAAGACTGGAAGGCAACTCCATATAAAACCAGTAGATCCCACAGGTCAAAGCTAGATTTGCAAACCATGTGCAGCATCTCCAAACAAATCGACGACTAAAAACTGGGCACCTTCAGAATAAAAAAAATGCATTAACCTTTATCATCAAAGCATAACCACTCAGACTTTGCGCTGACAGACACATCAGCACCTCTGAAAACCAGTAGTGAAAAGCTTATTATGACTTTTTAAGGAGTTTCCACACCAGCCAGGTACACATACGTGACCGCCAGGGAAATGTCACTACAGTAAGGCAGAATTGGAAGGTCCCTCTCTACAAGTACTATAGCACAGGAAGGTTATGACCCATGGGTATGGATGGACTGTAATATCTAAATGCACGTTTCCGACACAGTCACAAAATCTTTAGAGAAAGTATTTAAACTCAAAAAATAAAAAAAGACGGGAGTCAAATACAGAGATGAAATGTACAAAACAAATGAGCAGGCAAACTAAAAGTTCTTGAAAGTTTTTTACTTCAGGTTGTAAAATGAACAGTTTCCACCCTGTTCATTGCAAGATACACAGTATTCACGAATACAATGCTGGTCATTTGAGGAAATGTACACACCTCAACTTCTCCTTCATGCTTTTCTTTTAGAAAGATACTGTTTACCAAAAAGAAACGTCAGCAGTACAGGAAAAACTATTTTCCCAATAAATTTACGAAAACCTAAGATTCCCAATGGAATCAAGATTATCTTCCCGCTACCACCACCTTAATATAATCACATGCTTATTGGACACTAATATCTGCACCCTAAGAGTACATTTACTTTCAACAATGAAGGTGATTCTTGGAAAAAAAAACAAAAAGAAAACAACAACAACAACAAAACAAAACTTCAGTGTGGTAAATGTAACACGGATCTCTGCAAGTATTACGTGTCTGAAATAGGCAGCTAATACTGGATTTAATATTATTTTATAAATAATTGTTCCCTTAGCAGTAAACATAAGTCTACACATTCACAATAATCCTAGAAAATAAATACTGTGATTATGCACAACATGTTATGACAAACTAGCTTCAAAAAAAACAAAAGCTCAACATCTTGATAAAAATTCTGATCAGAATAAAATATGACTCTGAAATTTCAAACATTGTCAAAATAACATCACATTTAAAATCATCCACGCTTTACACAAGCATTATGAATTTCCAGTTTTGGAACATATTTTTCCGTTGCGAATTAAAATACGAACATATTGAAAACTGTTAATTTCAGTGATGACATCAGTTTTGGTCTTATTTTAGCATTATTTTCTTTATAAAAAGTTGCACTAAGTGTCCATTAATGGTCTGATTGGTCTTCAGTATTTCATAAATGTATATAAAAGAAATTCCTAAAAGCCAATAATAGTACTTTATATGTATATATGTATATATATATAAAAGAATCTCATCTCAGAAATGGCTGTAATTAACAGAGCCATAGACACTGATGCTAAACATAAGAGCGTTCACCTTGAAAGAAAGCATTTTCAGAAATACCACTTACATTCTATTAAATATTTCCAACTGAGTTTCAAACTCAACACGTGATGAATAACAGAATGATACATCTCATTTGCACTCAAAACTGACCACAACCAAAATTTACAGTATGATTGAAACAAGCCAATGTTTAAAAAAGTTTTAATTAAAGATAACAATTCCATGAAAGGAGAGGATAAAGAATGGGATGACAAGAAGTATTTGGTCTTAATAAGGCAATACAAAATAGATCCATTATCAAAGACCATTTAATTTTTAAAGATCAACAATACCAAAAGCATAAAGTGGAGTTTAAGAAAATAGTTTTTTATAAGTATGATTTAATTAAAGCTGTTTACAGTTACTCTCTCCCACAGTAGTTAAGCATGAATTTAAAAAAGAATAAGAGATGAGAAAAACAAGCACACGCAGCACACAGGGTTAGAGGAGCCAGCATGCAGAGTCTGTGGAACTAGAGGTTTCACTGCAACAGGAATGGGACCAGATGCGGGTGGCCTTTTTTTTTTCCCTATTCGGAAGAAAAAAAAAAAAAAGACTGCAAAGGAAACAAACACGAAGTCATGTAACTGCCCACTGCCCAAGACGACAGCACTATAGAAAACAGTTGCAAGTTAATTCTTAGAGATGACTAGAGATTTTTCAGTGTTTACACAAAAGTACATAGTACATTTTTTTTTCTTTTTTTACAAAATAAAATAAACGTCATTTGCCACCATAACCTTTTCTTTAGAGGAAAATTTTTGCAGCAGGTCACGAGGGTTCTATTAAGTCATTTCAATGCTGAGGAAACGAATTTGAGTAATAGAACTAATCACTTCCCTATAGATGGATGTTAAGATGACAATTCAGATTATTTTTTAAACTAATCCTGAGAAAAATCTGTTTACAATTTAAACAGTAATGTTATGTAAAAAGTATTAACAAATCCACTATTACAAATATCAATTTCCTATATGGTCATCTATATATACACACAATAAAATGGTAAATATATGCAAAAATATTAAAAAAAAAAAAAAACATGCACAGATCACTTTCCCCTTTGAAATTTGGACTTCCTATATGATACCTGTGTTTTCCTTCCCCACCCCATCCTCTGAAATTTTCTTGTTTCTATCACCCTACCCACACTGAATACTATCCCCTATAACTCTGCATAAAGCCAATGAGAAATAGATTTATTTTACATTCAAGCTTTAAATCTTAAAATGACCCTGTTATAGCACATGACTTATCAAATGAGCAGCCTTTTTCCCCCTTTTTTGCTTGCTTTTTGTTCTTGCAGTTGTCAGTCTTCATGATCCATTCCGTGGCGAGCTGGGAAAAAACGCAGTTGCTAAATCAACGTCTGAACAGGGTAAGGCTCCCGAATGTCTCCCAGGAGTCCCTATCCAACTGTCCTGCGCGTGAGATCATTGCACACAGAAGACAGTCCATCGCACGACGCCGACTATCTACAAAGGTCTGAGAGGGGGGTGTCCCTCTTGTGTTTCCTCTTTTTGCCATGGTAATACTGATTATTTGATTTCCCTTGATGTTGTTTGTTTGTCATCAAGGAACCATGGCTTGTTTGGGTTGTACCTTGGAAGCCTTTGCTGGAAGAACGAAAGAGCCTTGTTGATCCATGCTGCGGAGAAAGAAAGCGGTCAGAAAGACATCAGTATTGCGATTCAACACAGCGCTTTGTAAGACCTCCCTTGGGAGCTTTCATAACTAGGAACACACTGACTTATCTAACAGGCAGAAAACCATGCAAGGGGTTAACTCTCTGGGGCTCAAAAACTTTTACATCATTTTTTAATGAAAATATGAAAAAAACGTAAGACCACTTCTTAACAGAGGACATGGAATTTAAGTTTTTCTTAAGGAACCTATCAATCAATATATCACATAACAGATGGCATTACTGCAAGACACTGTTAGATATGCAGATGTGTTGCCAGGTCAGGGGTCACCACGGCTAGCCACTCTTTTCCGGCTATCACGTGTCATTTCAATGGCCATTTCTAAATGAGTCTGCGTTTGGTGCACATGCACACATATGTAAAACTGTAGATAAAGTGGATTCTGTGAGTTAAGTCAGACATGAGGTGACTGACTTAATGGTCAATCTCTACTGTCAAGGGGCCTTCCCCAGGGTCCCTGATGTACTGGAGAGGGCGTGATGGCCTTAGGCTGGAGTCCAGTATAAAATGGCTTCTTCCCCTCATTTTGATTCATTACTCAAGATAAATAAAATTTTAGGCACCTAAAAAAGCTTACAACAGTGTCTCTGTGGCCTTTTTAAGTCAAAGCTAAAGCTAATCAGCTGACCATGGCTGACTGCATCTGATCACACAAGCAGCTAGGTATTGGATTTTAAAATAAAAAAGGATATGTTCTTCTCAGATTGTGCAACATGACAGGGAGGTCATGCCAAAATTTCATGTGAGTTTACTTCAAGTACAACTGAAACTTTTTATAACTTGAAGCACATTTTTTTATGTTGTATATCTGTAGTAAAGTGGTTGGCTAGACCAGACATCTTATAAAGAAGGACCAGTCGCTAGATTTCCACAAAGGTTTATGTTACATGGGATAATCGGGACACCCTGCTACTAAAAGCACTGTCATGCTCTGGAAACTCTTAGAATAAAACACATTTGTTCTTTAACCTAGGGCTTTCTTCAAAGCCATAATGCGTGTGTATACACGTGTGTGCATGTATATGCATGTACAAAACTCTAAATATTCCGCACTCAACACTGACAATTAAAAACACAAACTGCACACACCTGGGACTTGTTGGTGCTGTTGGGTGTGTTAGTGGTCTGGGTACTCTGCACCTTCCCGCCTGTCTGAGAGGACTCCAAGGACGCGTCCTGTGACCCTACCCGGTTGCCAGTGGACGGACGGCAGAGCAGCTGTTTTGGGGTTTTGCATGGTGTCGCGTCGGAATCCTAACACAAGTCACATGAGTTATAACGTGACAGAGTAATGATTTAGACGTTCAACATTAAGAAAGGAAAACAACTTTGGCTAAGCACTCTCTGGACTAAGTCCGAACATCTGTGAGCTAAAGGAAGCACACTGAGGAATTTATAAAATTAACTGCTTAAGTTCTCCTCCAAAGGCTTAAAGTAGCTTATTTTATCAGAGAGTTTCTGTCCATTGTTAAATCTACTGACCACGCCTGACCCTATTAATCGGCCTTGAAGGAGCTCCCAGAGGTCCAAGTTTATCTGCACTCTTATTTACAGAAAAGGGACCATGGTACAGTGGAGCGAGCATGGTAAAGAGTGAGGGCCTACATCTAGTGCCTGATTCAATGTCTTCAACCAAACACAAAACAATCACCCTACAAGATACACTCTCTGAGAGCGATGACAACTCAGTGCTCCCTTCAAAAAAACACGCCGAGTGGACCAGACTTCCCAGAGACGACGGGCCGAGCGCCACCCGTCTGTGGGCTGCCTGGGCTGTGACTGCTTCTTTCCCCAGGTCTACCCTGGCCCTCGCACTCTGCCCAGCAGCTCAGAGACACACACTCTCAGTCCCTAGAGCTCCCTCCCATGGCGTCTCTGCTTCCGCCCCTGTGTCTGTGATGGCCAGCGCAGCACTCTGTCCTCCAAGGTTCTGCTCTGGCAACCAGAACAGCACACAGGCAGAGTGCGCGTGTGAGGATTTATGACTCCCTGATGATAAATGGTCATCAACAACAAAAAACTGTCTTTTTCACATTGAGACTACTTTTTGTCATGTATACTTCTAAAAGTCAATAAAGGACATTTTAGATTTCAATTTTAAACAAACTCAAACGTAACTCTGATGAGAATAAGTAATGTAGATATAACTGATACTAGAAAATTCTATGAGGATAAGAAAGAAAGTAGATTAGGGATTTCCAGGGTATGGGGGGAGAGAAGAAATTAGGGGCTACTGGAAGGTTTCTTTTGGGGTAATGAAACGGTCCTAGAATGAGACAGTGGTGAGGGCTATACAATATTATAAATATTCCAAAAAAAGACAAAACCCACTTAAATTGTACATTTATAAATGGTGATTGAGGGAGTATATATATATATATCCCATTTTTATAAAATTTTGAAGGACAATACTAATTGATCGCATTAGAAAAATCATAACAATGGTTATCTCTGATGTTAAGATTGGAGATTGACTAGGAAACATCTGGGGAGATATTAACAGTCAACATCTTGTCAGGATTTGGGGTTACACATTATGCATTTGTTAAATGTATAATTAAGATTTCCTTATGTGTTAATTTTATATCAAAAGAAGAAATTGGGCAAACATTGAACTGTGGGTAATGACAAGCACAGGAGAGTACTTTGCAGGAAGTATCCTAACAACTGTGATACTTTGAAACGTGTTAAAGAATAAGATGGATTAGTAAATGAATGGACAGCTCGTGTAAGCCAGTAAAATGTTAATGACAGGGTCTAGCGGTAGTGTATACGGATGTTCACTAAAATTCTTTCCCTCTCTGTTGTATGCTTGAAAATTTTAACACGATGTTGAGAAAAAGTACAGTCATTAAAGTTATTGAAATTTCCGAGGAGCTAATAAGAAAATGAGTTAGCCATGGCTCTCTAGACAGAATTATCCCAGCAGCAGAACCCCTACGGGGCTAGGTGCAGAAAACCATATCTTCATACTTACAACGTCACTCGAGCTGGACTGTGTGGCTGAGGAGGAAGACACTGGACCTGATGAAGAGTTTGAAGAGTGTTTACTAACAGATTCCGAAGTTTTACTTCTACATTTTCCAAGGGCTTCATTTTCTTCAGATAGATTATTATTACATTTATCTAACTGCTGAGTATCTACTATCAAGGTAACACCATTTCCTGAAAGAGTGGCAAAAGATTGGAAAACGTTTCTTCCCATTAAGCACACATAACACAGAAAAGGCTCTAATACGCAGTCGATCGATCGATGAAAAGCCCTTACCATTGCAGGAAGGCTCGGGCCTGTTCTGCAAGCCCCACTGCTTTGATATCCAATCTCTGTATGTGGCAACTTCGTCCGTTACTCTAATTATTCTACCTAATATGCTGCAAGTGTTAAAAACCAAAAAAAAAAGACCAAAGGTACATTAATTTGAAGATAAGTTGCAAACAATTTTGACCCAATGGGCTAATTTTAGTGAAATTTTTACCTCTCTGTCTCATTGTTGGGATAGTACTTTGCTATTGGTGATACAGCATGACTCAGGACAACGTAGGCATAATCAAAGGCCTGTTTCACCTGCATGGCCCCATATGAACTCCTTCCAACATCATTACCTTCAAAAGAAACATACACATAACACATTAAAATTTACTGTGGCTTAATATGAACTAAAAGTTCACGAGCCCTCTTCTGGGAGAGCAAGGCTAATCACTGTCCTCAGAGTATGAGCCGCTAGCTGGCCCCACAGCTCCTCAGGCTCTAAACGTGTAGATCACGCATAAATATGTCATTATGGCATATAAACTGCCTAAATGTCTTCTGGCCCAACAGGGACTAGCCCTTACAGAGTTATGAAAACAAAGGCAGCAACTGCCTATTTTTTCCTAAGAGTGAAACAAAAAACTAAACTAGAAATGCCTATTTTTTTTGTTTGTTAGCTTTATAAACCTCTCCTGCACTAAATAATGAGCTCCTAAACAGCAAGGACCATCTTACTGAAAAAATCCTTTGTGTCCTTTATGTAGAGTTGGCTTTCAAAGAACATTTACTCAATGAATAAACTATTACTGTTTAGAAGATGGTTCATTCAGCCAGAAAAGAGCTCCTAGGAAACTATTCTACCTTTTAACTTCCTTTTCTTACTTATTTTCAAAGTCAGTATGTGCATGCCTGCTAAGTCACTTCAGTCGTGCCTGACTCTTGCGACCCTGTGGACTGTAACCCTTTAGGTTCCTCTGTCCACAGGATTTTCCAGGCAAGAATACCTGAGTGGGTTGTCATGCCCTCTTCCAGGGGATCTTCCTGACCCAGGGATCGAACCTGGCTCTCTTAAATTTCCTGCATTGGCAGCTGGGTTCTTTACCACTAGCGTCACCCTGGAAGCATACATACATATATATATATATGTATGTATGTATGTATATTCAAAGTCAACACATAAAGCAGATGACTAAAAGCATTTCTACTGACGTCCAATAATGCAGAATCTAAATATTTTACAATTACACCAGGAAAAAATACTGTCCAGAAAAATCAGAATGCAAGCAGGCAACACAGAGTTTCATGAGAGCAGAGGAGGAATTAATTTTCCACTCACTGTCAAGCCAACATAGAGCTGGAAAGAGCACACTATGCAAAACTAAAGAAGGAAGAAGGGTCCAAATGGAAAATACACTGTCTCTTGGTACCCTCTCTCTCACGAACTCTGAAGCATCTAGTGTGTCTTGGAATTCTCACTTACATCCCTGGCTGACAACTGGTCGGAATCAGGAGCAGCGAGGACTACAGAGAGAAGAACTTAAAATGGCTATCAAACTGTAGATGCAAAACCCACCCAAACAGCTAATGCCTGTTCTCCTTTGCTTTTAATTTTACCCCCAACTCTACTCAGTTGCAAGCATACAGCGTGTTTTTCTGGTGTGTGTGTTTCTGTTCATGTGTTTGCTTATCAAATATCTTGAGGAAAAAAGAATGACTACAATTACAAGTTAATCCTTAATTTTTCCATCTGAAGAGAGTTTAAAGGACAAGATAATGACTAAGCCTCTTTTTGACTGAGCTGGGTGGCTTGCAGGATCTTTGTTTCCCAACCAGCAACTGAACCCGCTCAGCAGTGAACGCTTGAAGTCCTAACCACTGGACCGCCAGGGAATTCCCAATGCCCTTTTCTTGAATGTCCATAAATTTACCTAAATTCAATACCTGGTTGTAAAGGATCTTCGATATAAAGCATGGATGGCCTGTAGCCATCTAGCATATTTTTCTGTACTTCATCTTTGGCCACATAAGAACCACCATCCTTTATCCGGATGCCAGTCTTTAAATAATTGAAGTGTCGTCCATATAATTCAAAAAATTCTATTAAGAGAACACCATAGTTTGTATTGGGGATGCAAGCATCTTCCCTGGGATGTAACTAAAACGAGAAGAAGAAAAAAAATTACATTGGATTTTCTCTGAATTCAAGGTGAGGACAGTAAATGACATTCTAACTTCTATAAACAAGATTATTATAATTTTGGTTTCACAGAGCAGCCAGCAGATAATAGAGTTACAGCAGACTAATTGTAACAGTACTTCTGTTATAGACAACCGAAAGCGCCACGGGCGAGGGGGGAACCCAACGGTGTAGGTGGAGCCCACGGGTGTGGGGGATAATTTACGAGGCTGGATTTCACAGCTGCCCAGGATGCTGAGAGAGGCGGCTTGGCCCAACATCAAGGAAGTCATTCTGACTCACCAGCAGAGTCAGGCAGTTGGCAACACTGCTGTACCACATGAATATGCTCACTGACGACATTCAGACTTCCAACACATCTTACCCAGACACCGTGTCTCAACTGAGTTGAGACTCAATTGTAAGTCTCCACTTAGAATAGTAACTGCTTAGAAAGACATTCTTATTTTTGGCATTTATGTTACTACGTATACCCATGGAAACTGCACCATATTTTTGTGTTAAAATTTGTAGTGAAAAGTCTCAAAAATATTAGAACACATGAGGTTAAAAAAAAAATTCTTTCCTTGGGATTTTAAAATATTTAATTGCTAAATTATAAAAAAGGTATCTGGTTTAAAAGGAAAAGTTGTCAGTAACCAAGAGAAGTACTCTAATTAGAGCTTGAGTAAAATTTTTTTCCAAAATGATTCCCAGCTGATTTATTTAACAACAAATGTTTAGGGTACACTAGCAGGGTATAACTTACTTACCTGAAGGAAACTTACTGCCATTAAAAAGAGACTATAAGAACCAATTCCACCCGTAAATACTTCATTAAGGTCCCTCTGTAATAAGAACTGTTTCAATACTAAAACCAAATATGGCAATACAGGATATTTCTGGAAAAGAAAATTACATTTTCAATGAATTCCTTCATCAGTAATAGCTGGAAGCATTAACAGCATAAATGGTCTCTCAGTATAAACCGGTCCTTACATGACAAACTTTGGTGGAGATGTATTATACACTTGCACACTTTAAAAACAAACTATAAAAAAGTAAGCTCTAAGTGACTGAGGATTGTGTCCTCACAGCTAAAGCCCCAAACACAGAGAGCGCCCCAGCATTCTCTACGGGACAGAACACTAGCAACACCTATCACGTGACACACATTTCATGATTTACTGACCAATTCTCAATCGTAAATAGATAACAGAAATGGTACGGGACGACATCTCCACTCTCAAAGCAGTCAATCGCGAGATTTTAAAGAACCACTTCTNACTAGCAACACCTATCACGTGACACACATTTCATGATTTACTGACCAATTCTCAATCGTAAATAGATAACAGAAATGGTACGGGACGACATCTCCACTCTCAAAGCAGTCAATCGCGAGATTTTAAAGAACCACTTCTGTAAGCGGAACGGCACAGGCAGACCAGGCCCTCCAGGTGATCCTGCAGAGCCCAGAGCAGGTCGCCCTGCCTGCTGTCCTGGGGAGGGCAGGTGAACGCGCAGCCCACCTTCTGGGCCAGCACACCCACGGGGGCGGGGAAGGGCAGCCTGAGTCCATCTTTCACTCAAGCTCGTTCTCATTAAGTCCTCTCCGCAAGCAGGCCCCGGGGTAGGGACGCTGAGAACAAAGCCGGCAACACACGTGGAGAGAGGCGCCTTAAGGAAGCCCCTGCCTACACGGCAGAGTTGCTCGTGATCGCCATTCTTTTCTTGACACTTACAGCGCACACACACTACATCCTTGAGAAAAAAAGCGTTTATACATGTGCAAATCATGTCAAAGTAAGCGAGTGTGAGAAACAACAAAAATATGGAGAAATAAGCATTTTTAAACACTATGGTTGAACTCAGAAATAGAGGTAGTTTCTTTAAAGAACAATTAGGCAAACTGCCAACAGAATTTTCTCTTCAGATATCCTCTGACCCAGAAATTCCATTTCCAAGAATCTTCTTACAATTTATTAGTGTAAAGAAAGATGCAGACGTGGAAGGNTTTGGTGGAGATGTATTATACACTTGCACACTTTAAAAACAAACTATAAAAAAGTAAGCTCTAAGTGACCGAGGATTGTGTCCTCACAGCTAAAGCCCCAAACACAGAGAGCGCCCCAGCATTCTCTACAGGACAGAACACTAGCAACACCTATCACGTGACACACATTTCATGATTTACTGAACAATTCTGAATCGTAAATAGATAACAGAAATGGTACGGGACGACATCTCCACTCTCAAAGCAGTCAATCCGCGAGATTTTAAGGNGCCCCAAACACAGAGAGCGCCCCAGCATTCTCTACAGGACAGAACACTAGCAACACCTATCACGTGACACACATTTCATGATTTACTGAACAATTCTGAATCGTAAATAGATAACAGAAATGGTACGGGACGACATCTCCACTCTCAAAGCAGTCAATCCGCGAGATTTTAAGGAACCACTTCTGTAAGCGGAACGGCACAGGCAGACCAGGCCCTCCAGGTGATCCTGCAGAGCCCAGAGCAGGTCGCCCTGCCTGCTGTCCTGGGGAGGGCAGGTGAACGCGCAGCCCACCTTCTGGGCCAGCACACCCACGGGGGCGGGGAAGGGCAGCCTGAGTCCATCTTTCACTCAAGCTCGTTCTCATTAAGTCCTCTCCGCAAGCAGGCCCCGGGGTAGGGACGCTGAGAACAAAGCCGGCAACACACGTGGAGAAAGGTGCCTTAAGAAAGCCCCTGCCTACGCACGGCAGAGTTGCCCGTGATCGCCATTCTTTTCTTGACACTTACAGCGCACACACACTACATCCTTGAGAGAAAAAAAAAGCGTTTATACGTGTGCAAATCATGTCAAAGTAAGCGAGCGTGAGAAACAACAAAAATATGGAGAAATAATCATTTTTAAACACTATGGTTGAACTCAGAAATAGAGGTAGTTTCTTTAAAGAACAATTAGGCAAACTGCCAACAGAATTTTCTCTTCAGATATCCTCTGACCCAGAAATTCCATTTCCAAGAATCTTCTTACAATTTATTAGTGTAAAGAAAGATGCAGACGTGGAAGGATGTTCACCAAGCACTTTTTGTAAGAGCAGAAGACACTGGGAGCAACACTGGGGAAGAGCTGCCTGCACAAGGCATGGTCCATCCTGACGAGGGCGGCCAACGAATCCTCCGAAATAGCAAGTTTAAAAAAAAAAGTACGACATCATACATATGGTGTGCTATTTCTTTTGTGAAAAATCTCAAGAAGAGGATAAACAAAGAAAAGAAGTTGATGAAGGCAAATCCTATGTAGCTGATCTAAGCATACAAGGTAAACTCACTTCTTCCTACCCATTTATAATAGTAAGGTGTTTTTTTCTTTTAATCGTGTATTATTCTCAATTTTTAAAAAAGTTTCTTTTCTGGTAAAAAGAAAATTTACGCATACCCAGTATCTCCAAAAGAATGGGATTACAGATAATATTTCTTTTCTTTTTCTGCACATTTACATGAGAATATAATGTTTATCACATGAGAGTTATAATTTTTTCTTACATAAAAAGAAAAAGGTGAACTTGAAGAACTGCTAAAGAAAAAAATCAAATGGAGAGAAAAGATGTTTTATTTAAGCCAAAGCAGTACAGAGTTTTAGTTTAGGGAGAAAAAAGCCAATCCGTCCAGCTAAAGACGGTGTTGATAAATTGTGCACTCTCTGGGAAGAAAACAGAACAAGCAGAAACAGACTTAAATCACTCCAAGATAAGGGAAGGACATCTGCAGGTGACTCGGGGATTAAGACCTAGAAAAGGCTGGCTAGAGAGGGTCTTAATCTGAACTTCTGCCAGACTGAAGCAGACAGGAGCGAACTGTGTGGCGTGACTCAGCCTGAACCCCCTAAGAGGAAGGATCTAGGGCAGAGAAGTTCTTCAAAGGCTCCTTCAACCCTTAATTCTTACCTGAGGCCACACTATAAATTACTGATTATGACAAGCAGATGCAAGGAAAATAAAAACCACTGCACAGAAAAGAAGCATTTGTCAGCAATACACATATAAAGATAAGTGTATTACCCAAGTATACCAAAATACCACCAGAACAGAGTTTCAAAACATAACTCCATTTTCTAATCGTTTCATTGAATAAACACTGTAAGTTCTCTGACCTTGGTAAAATCTTTGATGAGGTCAGCTGCTCTGACGCCATTCTGTACATTAAAGCTGATATCAACTTTCACTTCGGTAAAAGAATCTGTTAATTTAATAATAGGTACCTAGAAAGAAAAGAAAGGTAAAATCTAAATACGTCAGACAGGTTAAATGACAAATCGGAGGACGGAAGGTAACCAGAACTGAGACCTTGACCTTCTCAGGAACACGCCATACCAGAGCTGACTTGGCTGTCTAGATATCTAATATTGCGTATTTAGCATTTAAACTCACGCAGTATATTTTGGAATTTCTACTGATTGAGAGTTTTGAAACAAAGTAACAAAGACTTTTCTTGACATTAATCTACTTTGGAGAACAGTTTCCAACACAAGAAGATGAAGAATTATGAATGTCAGCCCACAGCACCAAACTGTTTCCAATAAGAAAAATGCTAGATTCTTACGTCATATACACAATAAGTCACTGGCATTTTTGGTCAGTTTTGCAAATAGCCCAAAAAACAACCGGACAAGAGAACTTAAAATGTAATAATTATTCTTAAATGAAAAATGATGGGAGGTTTATATGAAGTATTAGGAATTCTTTAAAAAAAAAAGAAAAAAGCTCTTCTTCTACCATGCATTAGAAAACTCAGACCAGCAAACTTGATATATAGAACTAGATTTCCAAGTTAATAANTTTTGCAAATAGCCCAAAAAACAACCGGACAAGAGAACTTAAAATGTAATAATTATTCTTAAATGAAAAATGATGGGATGGTTTATATGAAGTATTAGGAATTCTTTAAAAAAAAAAAGAAAAAAGCTCTTCTTCTACCATGCATTAGAAAACTCAGACCAGCAAACTTGATATATAGAACTAGATTTCCAAGTTAATAATTTTTAATAAAGAAATCACCCATTTTGTTCTAATAAAACCTGACATGCAAATACCCGAAATTCTAAAACAGACGTATTTATTTCTAAAATGAGCTTCCATGAAAATTTTTAATGTTCACTCCATTAGTTAAAATGACTTGATCTACAAAATTTCAATTAATACAATTCTTCAAAGATACAAAATATGATAGAATATTTGTGTAACTAAAACTTTATTAGATATCCATATTTTTACTTATACTTTTTTATATTAAAAAACCTATACAGTGTTATATGATAAAATAGAGTAAAATATTTTAAAGAAATGGATAACCAGAACAATTCATTTGTCTCACAAATGCAATTTTTTATGTGCAAGCACTGGGATCATGAACAGAAAGAATCATTCAGTCACAATCCAACTGTGCGCACCAAAATTAAAATTTAATTTTACACGTTCCATGCATAAGTAACCGGAGAGTTTAAGATGAAATGTTAAAGAACTTACAGTGGCTTTGTCCAGAACTTTCACTGAATCTTCATCTGCAACCTTATGCTTCCGAAGAGCTTCCTCCAGGGTCCAGAGGGGTAGGTTTTCCCACTTCCCAAACACCACAAGATCAATGTCACTGAACACAGAGTGCAGACAGGAGTTGTTAGAAGAAGCAAGAAACTGTACTTGCTTTCACTCCTTCAAACTACAGCCAGCAAGTTACTAACAGCACAATGAAAACTTACTTCTCACTCACACTGCCCAGGGAAGACTAAATGTGTCGGTGAGGACTGCTTTTCAGAAAGTGGAGGCTGGTGATTTTAACAACCTCCTACTTCCAGTCATTTCCTGGGGTGATTCTGAATGAAGTAAACCCTCAAAAACACCAGTTAATGTTTCCTGTTCATAAAGGCTTCTGGTACTAAAAACCTTAAGAAAGACCTTCCAAGTGAAAGAGATTAACTGATTAATCACGACTTATATTATCAAGTATAAAGCAAGATGCAGGCGTATGCCAGCATGTGTGCAAGAAAGGAAGAAACACATATTTCCTTTTACATATACAGAATCTCTCTGGAAGGATATGCAAGGAGCTGGTAATAGCAGCTCCTCCAAGCAGAGAAACTGGGGGAGAGAGATGGGATTCAGACTTCTCACTGTCATTGTTTTTGTGCCCTTTTCAAATCTGAACTAGGTTATCACAAAAATTAAATTTTTAGAAAGAATGACTCAGGCTTTGCAGATGCTCAGAAACCAAATAAGGGAAAAATATTAAAGAACTCAAAGCTGAATATTTCATAGCTTTGTAGGCCTAGGACAACAATGGGAAGAATGAAAATTGCTAGGATGCATCCATTTTAACACGTTTTAAGTTTGGGTAAAGTAGGCTGAAGCAAACTCAAATGTCAACCATGATGTATGCCTACGGTTAATCATACCATACTGGGTACTTGAACGTGTGTTACACGGTAAATCTCACAGTGAGTGCTCTTACCACAATAAAAAACACGTGATGAAATGTTTTTGCTTTATCAAGACCATAGCAGTTTAATTCCTGGAGAACAGGTGCTTGACTCTCAGTATGTCTTACCATCCCCTCAAAGCAGCCCCAATACACATACCCCACTCTCGCTCCCAGCTGTGGGCCAAGGTAGCCCTCATTTGAGAAGGCTATCTAAAATAAACAAGGGGCCTGAAAAGAACAAGACTCTCCTCCGAGAAGAGTCTATGCCCTAAGTTTTTAAGTCAGAATATGGTGACAGGTGCTAAGAGTATGAGTTCTTAATAGAAAATGAGAGACCTGGCATTCCTGAGCGTGCAGAGCTCCAGAGCATGACCAGGTCTCTTACCATAACAGTGCATTAACGTCTGTGTTAGTGGGTTACGTTACGGCCTTGAACAGCTCTCTGTAGTGATACTCTATTTCAAGGTGAGTCAAACAAAATACATGTAAGTTTTCATGAATCTGTTTTGTTTCTATTCTTACATACTTAACAGTCAAAACAAACTCTAGAAAAATGCACAATTCCTTGAAAGCTTCATAAATGTACTAACCTTGTAGGTAAATACAAGCCAGTTTTAAAACTTCCAAATATCTGGACCTGAAATAGAAAACATTATATTAAAATATGAGCTATGACAAACCTAGACAGTGTATTAAAAAGCGGAGACATCCTTTTGCAGACAAAGGTCTGTACAGTCAAAGCTACAGTTTGTCCAGTAATCATGTACAGATGTGAGAGCTGGACCACAAAGGTGGCTGAGCACCGAAGAACTGATGCTTTCGAACTGTGGTGCTGGAGAAGACTCTTGAAAGACCCCTGGACAGCAAGGAGATCAAACCAGTTAATTCTAAAGGAAATCAACCCTGAATATTCACTGGAAGGACTAATACTGAAGCTGAAGCTCCAATACTTTGGCCACCTGACGTGATAGCCGACTCACTAGAAAAGACTCTGATGCTGGGAAAGACTGAGGGCAAGAGGAGAAGGGGGTGATAGAGGATGAGATGGTTGGATGGCATCACCAACTCAATGGATATGAGTGTGAGAAAACTCCAGGAGATAGTGAAAGACAGGGAGGCCTGGTGTGCTGCAGTCCATGAGGGTTGCAGAGAGTCGGACAGGACTTACCTGAACAACAAAAACTTACTGAACAACAAAAAATATCAGATGAAAGGCCAACCATGGAGAACTGCAGGACTTTGCTACCCTCTACTGGTCATTTTTAGTACTACAAGAGCATTTTTTCCCTATCACCACGCTTTCGTGGAAGCAGGATTCCATGTCTCACAGAAAGTAGTATTAAGTAGCACTACTTCTGAAAGCTAGTTTAAACTTCTTAGGTTCAAATATCAAACATGTGGACTTAAACAGAAACCTTTGAAAAGGAATGTTCACTGCTGCTGCTGCCCTAAAAATCTAAAGACACAATCCCAAATCCTTAACTTCTGTTCCTCTAAGCAGGATCTCCTCACAGATTCCTGGATTACAGGCTGACTGCCTCCACTGCAGGGTGAGTGGCGGCCTGCAGGCGGTCTCCACAGGGAACCCCAGGCACTGTCGCTGTAGCAGCACGCTGCGGCACAACACCAGCACACAGCCCATCGCGACCCACGGAGAACGGTGGGAGACACAGGCAGACGTGCACACAAGCAGCTGCCGTGGGGGGTGAACCATGAAAACAGTTCAGCCTGTGAGGTGAGATGCACCAAGGGACTCAATCACAGCCTAAAGTTCTAAAACCGCCCTGGTCCGCAAGAGGACTGATTCAGATCAGAGATTCTCAACTTCAGCATTGCAGCTGGGGCAGATAAGGCCTTGCTGTGAAGAGCTGTCCTGTGCACTGTGTGATGTTTAGCCACCTCCTTGGCCTCTGCTCACTGTGTACCAGGGGCACCCCACCAGTCACGACAATCAAACATGGCTCTGACACTGCCAAATGCCTCCCAGGAGTCGCCAATCTAGATCACGCAGGAGCAACAACGTGGCACATAGCAGCTGCTTGAGAAAACGTTAGTGTCGCTCCCTCTTCCCTGTGGGAAGCCCAGGTGGCTCAGTGGTAAAGAATCCACCTGCCAATGTAGGACATCCGTGTTCGACCCCTGGGTCAGGAAGGTCCCCTGCAGGAGGAAATGGCAGCCCACCCCAGTATTCTTGCCTGGAGACTCCCACGGACAGAGGAGCCTCACCGGCTACAGTCCATGCGTCGCAGAGTCTGACGTGACTGAGCACGCTCGCGTGCGTTCTTCCCTGTACCTATCTTATTTGAAGCTTCTCTGTTTTGCCAATTGGATCAAAACAGCTTCCCTGGATTTGCTCTTGCCATCCCATGACACAGTCTAAAGAAAAGTGACATAATACAAAGGAAAGCATTCCAATAAATCACTTCTTTGAAGGAACAAAACTGTAGAATAAACCCTCAAAGGAGCCCCCCAAGGTGACCATCAGTAATAAGAACCACAAACAAGCAGAGGAAATCTTGGGCAAAAGTTTTGTTCACTGGGTGGGGGCTATACTGAGCGACAAGGAGTGATAAGAAAAAGAGAAGGGAACAGCAGTTTCAGGAGAGTAGAGCACACGCCTACATGAGACTGTGAAAGCGAACTTCAAATGACACAATAAATTTCTGCCTGACATCTTCATTCAGCTATAAACAATTATGCAATGTTCATACTGACAGGCTGGAGCAAAATAGTAACAGAGTTTTGATACATCACATCCAAATAACCCACTGCTATCAACACAAAGAGGCTTGATTTGTCTTTCTTCTCTTTATACTAACGATTCCTAAATATAGTTTGCCTTTAGCAGTACCGCAAAGAAATAGTCTTAAGTCAGTCATTCAATTCAATGCAAATAATTAGGAAGCCCCAAATTTTACCTAAAGGCTGGAGAAAATGGTTTGTTTTTGAAATTGCATTAGACCACAATTCTACAGGTGCACACACACAGGGATACTACCTAAGCGCCTAGACAGGTACTCACGTCAGCACTGGGCCAGAGCTCCTTAATCACACTCTCGATCCTGTTCACCACCTCCATCCGCATCTTCTCCTCCTCTGGTCTTGGAGACATATATTCATAAAAATCACTGATTTCTTCATGCAGACTGAAGAAAGAAAGCAGAGAAGTTAATACGGACAAGGCCAATCTAATGAGAAATCACTATTTTAAATAATCTTACCCAATTAAGTCTTAAAGTCATCTGCAGGTTTTATATTCATAGATTCCTCACCTTAATTTTAATGTTATAACTCACGCTAAGCTAAAATGGGAAAGCACAAATTTTAATCAAAAGGCAAAAGTAATTAAAAATGAGAAATTCCAAACTCCAAGAAGTCTTACTGGAAGTGTACTAGCAGCTCTCGCAGCTTTTACTATCTGCCTGTGCAGAATACTTGCTGAGTGCTGCTGATTTCAAAATTTCTTAAATTTCGAGTGAAGGCCTTTGTACCCTGCCTTTGCACTTCTGATCCAGTAGACATAAACACAAGAAGACACAGACAAGCTTCTGGGCAGTGGGGGTGACCCTCTTCCCCCTCTGAAAGCCATTCCTCACAGGAGCAAAAAAGCACGTCTTTCATGCTGCTTGCTTAGTGAATTAAGTGTCAAATGAATAGGTTAGCCAGGGAGTACCAACAAAGACCTAAAAGGAATGGCTGGCAGACCAGGCTCCATAAAGGAGCTAAAAGGACTTGCAGAGACCCAGAGGCACGAGGCCCCTCGGGGAGCACCGGGCGGAGAGCACGGCCTGTGGCGGAGGGAGGAGCAGAGGGAGGAGCAGGTCCCGAAAGGAAGGCAGCACCGGACGACAGCAGGCTTTGAGCGACACACGGCACATTCAGACCTTCCCGGACGCTGACAGGGACTATCTAAACGTTTCTGCAAGGGACCAGGGAAAGACAGACTTCAGAAATGGAGCATTTTAAGATTTTAAGATCTGGCAATGGTGCCAACAATGGGCTGGCAAAGAGACAAGGCTGGATGCAGAAACAATGGCTCATAGATTACTGCGAGTGGAGGGCTGGCTGAAGGTCTGGAGAATGGTGGCAGGAAAGAAATGGGCTCAGAGATGCCACACACACAGACATAGTGGTGGGGCCACAGGGCAGGACCAGCAACGGGAAGAGAAGAGTGAGGGTGCCTGCAAGGGCTGAGGTCTGAGGCACTGCGGCAACGGATGAACAAGGTGGAAGGAAACGCTAAGTAAAGGCTGGCTAGGGAGCTGCATGCAGTCAATTACTACAGAAGAAAACGAAGAATCAGAACAGAAGAAAGTGAAAATCACATTCCTTAACAAGGTGGTACAGCTGTGAAGAGCTACCTTTAGGAGGGAAAGGAAGTATTGGTCACTCAGCCCTGTCCAACTCTTTGTGACCCCAAGGACTGTAGCCTGCCAGGCTCCTCGGTCCATGGGATTCTCCAGGCAAGAATACAAGAGTGGGTTGCCATGCCCTCCTCCAGGGGACCTTCCCCATCCAGGGTCTCCCGAATTGCAAACAGATTCTTTACTGTCTGAGTCACCAGCAGTTTTCCTGAGTATGAAATGGGAGGAAATCTGCAAAACTTGGGTTGGATGCAGACAAGACGGGAGGCCCAGCTCCAGGTCGCTGGAGGTAATGTACCAGACTGAGGATGCTCTGGTGGTTATCTCAGTCTAGCACAGCTGTGATGAACCAGGAAGCCAGGAGAAGGGCACCAGTTAGACAACAATGGGTGCCAAGCACCAGAGGGGAGCATGTTGGTGGGGGGGCGGGGAGCGGCTGTGGGAGGCAGGGTAGCCTCAAAGTAACAAAATCTAGAAGGGGTGTGCCTGCAGCTGCAAGCCCATTCAGGTCCAAAGCAGGTTCGGGATCCCCAGGAAGCTAGAAACACCAGGAGACCCAAAATGGTTACAAGGAAAAGAAAGAAGACCAAATCTCAACATCCACTGGCTGTTAACAGAATGTGGCAGAGTAAACTTTAAGCAGCAGTTTCTGCTTCTTCTGATGTTTTCTTTTTAGAGTCAAAACACTTTGAGTTCCATACTCAGGCTCTGCCTGAGGGCAGCTGTGTTCCTTTTCTGGCCTCAGAGTTCTCAGGCACAACCTAGAGAGCAGCAACCAGGAGCATTTTCAGGCCCTTGGTTTCGAAAGGAGGGGCCATTTGCTCAGGAATGACTGACAGCAGCGTTGTGCCTGTTCACTGTGCAATACCCCAGGAAAACTGGATTTTAAAACTCCAGGGAGTTCTGCCGCTAAACCCAGAGACTCCCAGTGGAGTCAAGGCTTCCTTGACTTAACTAGGTGCCTTCCAGGTACCCTAGTATCTTCAGGCTTTTTTTTTTTTTAAGCTTCTCAGCTTTTAATATATCCTCTAAGGTCATCCCCTTTGGTTTTGGATAGACATCAGCTAAAATGATTAGTCATTAGAGAGATTATGGCTTGCTTTACTATTCTGCACTTTTGATGGGGATGAGAGCCACAAATAAACAACCAAAGAATGGACTTCTTATCTAACTAGATCATTTGCTGTGAATTATCAGAGTTTATTTGTGGTTTGAAAGCATATCACTGCAGAATACTTCCATTGTAAGCAATGGGAAAAACCTCCTAAATTTGACTATTAGCTATTCTACAAAGGCCCACTTACACATTTTTTTTAAAAAATTCTAAACTCAGATCAGGTGTAGAAACCTTCATAGTTATAAAGGTGTGTAGTAAAACCTTTTCATCATTGCTCAGAACTGATCAGCTTTTCCTACATACACACTCCCAGCCAGCTCTCACCAACCCATCAGTTAAGTCCTCAGTTACCTACTGTCACTTTCACAAACACACACACACGTGCACGCACACACACACCCCCCTTGTTTTAAATTACCCTTTGCTTCTCAGAACTATAGAGATCGTGCATCAGGTAGACTAAGGGGTCTTTTCTGATGCTCAGATTAGGCTATTTTCATCATTTATCCACTTCGGGAAGAACAGATCTCAGAGAAACTTACACATTTTATAACAAATAACAGGCAAAAAGTGTTCAGCCCAACCTCTAGTTAATCTTTAAATCACATGAAACTAAGTAAGAACTCATCTTCCAAACACTAATATGAGTATCTACGTTCAAGGTATTACAAGGAGAAAAGACAGCCACACATGGTCCTTGCCCTGGGTGGTGTCCATCTAATGATGAAAACAAACACTCATGACGTGCAGTAGTTGTGTGTGTGTGATACATATATCCCACACTGCTCCCCCACAGGCAGGCTGCAGACAAACAGGAGTGCCTTCCTGTGATAGCTTCTGCAGGTGCAAAGAGGTCGCCCTGCAGGGTAGTGAGGTCCTCGTCACCTCAAGTCACTTTCAGATGACCACAAAGCAAACAGAGGTCATGTAAGGGATTTCTGAACTCGGCATTATTACAAGGTGGAGAAGATTCTAGAACTCCCGTTTATCACTAGGCTGTCAACTTTCTAATTAGCACACATTCATCTGGAGGAAAGGTATGACAGTTTTACGTGACAAATCGTTAAAACAAGACTGCCCTACAACACTTTCGGTGGCTAGGTTAAGCGCTCTCTTGGTAACTGCAATGTGGGTTATCTTCAAGTATCTTCTGATGCTGATTTCTAACAGACTTTCACAGTGATAAGAGAACAGACTTTATGATTTCAGTACCTCAGACAGACCATGAAAGTTTTGCAAATTTCTTATGACCCTGGATATGTCCCAGTGTTTCCAGATTTGTGTCCTGCTGTTGTATGAAAATTGTATAAATCTTAATCATGGTGAGTTGGTTCATAGTGCTTTTCAGGTGTACTGTATCCGTCTACTTTTCTGTCTATTCATTCTAATAAACTGGGGGACTTTGATATTGAAATGCCAACTAAAATATCTATCTACTTTAAAAAATAATTGTAATATATAGTGGAACTATATGTAACTTTTCCCTGTATTTTCCACGTCTCCTATAAATGTGTTATCATACTTTCATAATTAAAAAAATAATTACCGGGGGAGGGAGGGAAAGACCAACCTAACACTGTTTGCTGATGCATTCTCCTACTGAGAGACAGCTGGTATGTTAGCAGTTAACAGTTATTAAAAATAAAGCTGTTATGGAAAGAAAAAAATATCCTAAATTTCAATAATCCATGGAACCATCTTCCTAGTTAGGAAAATATGATTCTACAGCTTACCTTACCTTTCTTATTACTTTGCCTTTACCATACTGGAAGGAGGGAAAGAGGAGTAAGTGGAAAAAGAAGGGCTGTTAAAACAAAAAACTATTTGAACAGTAAGAACCAGAGAAACCATCTCAGGCCTGCCAGGGTCATCTCCTTACCCAAGCCAAACACAAATATCCTTACCTATCTCATCTATGTTTAATCTGCTATCTGTAAGATGCTTATTAAAGAACTAAGTGAGAAATCTTAGAAAAACAGGAAATAAACTTCCAATGTTTTAAGATAATTTCGAGGGGCTCCTTCCTCGTGGACTGCATAATTTGACTTGCATGGTACAACATATATCCAGGTGCTTTAAAAATCCTAAAGGAACTGAGTCCCATTTTTGGAGTGCCGACTACATGCCTGGCACACTTTTGAGTGACATGATGACCTAATAAAGGCTGGAAACCGGAGAAAGTTTGCAAGTTTGCTCTCACACGTTAATTGCGCCTCTGATAGTTTATCCCACGTCTGGGTTAAAACTCGGCATTAGTTAAATTAGCAAATACTGCTGTGGGGTACAAACTGAACCTTACCGTTTCTCATCTTAAAACTATAAAACACAACTCTCCTGTAATCAGAATTCCTGAGTGACCAAAACACAGCGCCCTCTATTAGGATATCAATGTCTTCTTAAAAGATAAAGTGAGCAAGAAAGCGCACCCACTTCCTGCGTTTAAAGGAAAAGTATACAAAAGCAATATGATAAAATAAATGCCTCTATATAACTGGAGAGGATGCCATAACCCAAAACTTTTAGAAAATGAGAATCAAAATTAATTTGCTGGGGTAAGACTTAAACTCAAAAATTAATGATAATACAAAATTTTAATGGAACAAAAAAGAAATATCAATAAAAAAATAGCTTCTGTACTTTTAAAAAGTACAACCCACAGATAATTAGGTCATAAAGACATGAAAAAATCACTTTTGCTCTGAGAAGAGTTCCACCAGAGGAGATATGCTAGCCTTTCAAAACAGTCCTCAAAGGCTCAACTTCTCTGGCTATAAAAGGGAAGAACTGCTTCACACCTTCTCAGCTGGGCAACCCATTGTGGGGTGTGAGTCTCTCAGCAACGCCTGCAACTTCAGAACCAAAATCAACATGGCAGTCTCCCTGATACCACCAGGCCAAGGGGGGCAGATGACCCAGTGCTGGCCCCTCTGCTCAACACTGCCCCTTGCAGTTCCCCCAAAATCTGTTCAGGGGCTAACACTGCTTCCTGGGGTACACCTGCCCGGCTTGCAATGTGCCTGAGGACAGTGTCACACCAAGGTGAAGCCACTGGGTTCCGTAACTGAAGTCCTCATTAATTGTAACCTCAGACCTATATGAAGGCACTCATGTCACATGTTAGTCGCTCAGTCGTGTCCGACTCTTTGTGACCCACAGACTGTAGCCCACTAGGCTCCACTGTCCATGGGATTCTCCAGGCAAGAGTACTGGAGTGGGTTGCCGTCTCCTTCTCCAGGGGATCTTCCCAACCCAGGGATCAAATCCGGGTCTCCTGCCTTACAGGCAGATTCTTTACCATCTGAGTCCCCAGGGAACTGACCAAGTTCTTTTCAGTTACTGTCAATAACAAGATACTCCTCCCCTGCAAATGTTTAACAATAAAAAATTCTGACAAGGACATATGGAGAAAGCATTCACATGCTGCATGTAAAAATGTAAATCACTACAATCTGAGAGATTGTTGTATAAGTGATAAATAATATTTATATAAATAATCTTTAAAATCCCCCATCTTTCATTAAAATCAGGATCTGGAAGAGTATTTGCACTCCCATGTTTACTGCAGCATTATTCCCAATAGCCAAGACATGGAAACAACCCAAATATACACTGACAGATGAACGGCCAAAGGAAACACTATAATGACATATTATTCAGCCTTAGAAAGGAAATCTTGCCACGTGAAACACCAACAAACCTGAGAGGACACTATGCTAAGTGAAATATGCCAATCAGAGAAAGACAAATACTGTGTGATTCCACTTATACGCTCAAAAAACGGCCGAACTCACAGAAGCAGAGAACAGAATGATGGATGCCAGGGGCTCAAGTCGGGTGGGGAATGGGGAGTTGCTCAAAGGATATAGTTTCAGTCAAACAGGATGAATCAGGTCCTAGAGATATACTGTATAACAGTGTCTACAGTTAACAATACTGGGTTGTGCACTTTAAAATCTGTTAGGAGGGTAGATTTCAGGGTATTCTTACCACAAGCAAGTGAGGGGACACAAGGAACTTTTGGAGCTACTGGATGTATCTACTGCATGGATGGATGCATGCATGTTCAGTCATGTCTGACTCTTTGCAACCCCATGGATGGTAGCCTGCCAGTCTCCTCTGTCCCTGGGATTTTCCAGGCAAGAACACTGGAGTGAGTTGCCATTTCCTCCTCCAGGGAATCTTCCCAATCCAGGTATCAAACCCATGTATCCTGCATTGCAGACCGATTCTTCACCACTGCACCTGGAAGCCTAAATATCTACTACCTTGGATATATCACCACCTTGGTTTCATGGGAGTAAACATACATCCAAACTCATCAATCTGAATATCTGCATTAAGTATGTACAGCTTTTTGCAAAACTGTTTAAAAACAAATCCCCCCTTTTTTAATCCTCCAAGAATATTTCCATAAGGAAACAAGGATATTCACTACAGCATGATTTGGAATACTAAATAATTTAGAAACAGCCTCAATGTCCATCAGTGGGGTCCAATTACATAATCACAGGAACACTCATTGACCTTCCCTTGAATTATAGCCAATAATCCATTAAAAACAATGAAGAAGAGCTGTTTGAGTTGACAGAGAAAGACCTAAGATTTGTTATGTTTAAAAGAAAGGATCCCTTTCATGTACATTAAAAAAGACACACACACACACACATACACACACACACACAAGAGAAAGTCACAACACGTTTCTATTTGCATTACAAGTTTTCTGGAAGGAGAACCGTTATCAGTGATCACCTCAGGGAAGGGCATGGTGGGCGAGTTAGGGAGACCTTGAGTTTTTTATTTCATATCACTGTGTATAATTTTATAATTTTTTTAAACCACCAGTGTGTATTTGTCTGCTTTTCTAACAGGAATCATTATTATCTTTTTGGAGAGATCATAGTCATTTGCATCTTCTTTAAATTTTCGCACGTGAAAATACAAATGTGTGCACGCATGTGTATTTCCCCCAACCTCCACCTCATAGAACAGGGTCTATATATCATACTGTTTATGATTATTAAACCTGATAAGCAAACTTGGGGGTGGAGACTTACTTTGTTTAAAGTGATGCTACTGCTGCTAAGTTGCTTCAGTTGTGTCTGACTCTGTGCGACCCCATAGATGGCAGCCCACCAGACTACCCTGTCCCTGGGATTCCCCAGGCAAGAACACTGGAGTGGGTTGCCATTTCCTTCTCCAATGCATGAAAGTGAAAAGTCAAAGTGAAGTCACTCAGTCATGTCCGACTCTTCGTGACCTCATGAATTGCAGCCCGCCAGGCTCCTCCATCTGTGGGATTTTCCAGGCAAGAGTACTGGAGTGGGGTGCCATCGCCTTCTCTGACCCTGGTTCAATTCCAGGGTTGGGAAGATCTGCTGGAGAACAGATAGGCCACCCACTCCAGTATTCTTGGTTTTCCTGGTAACTCAGCTGGTAAAGAATCTGCATGCAATGCAGGAGACCTGGGTTCAATTCCTGGGTTGGGAAGATCCCGTGGAGAAGGGAACAGTTACCCATTCCGGTATTCTGGCCTGGAGAATTCCATAGACTTATACACCATGGGGTTGCAAAGAGGTGGACACAACTGAGTGATTTTCACATAGCTCACATACATTGATGTATACAGTCTATCTTTTAAAATGCATACTAAGTACTATCAGATATTTTTATAACAAGGAAAAATATCATTAAAGAAAATTAACACTTGAAGCCAAAAGACTAAAGTTATTCTAATAATCTAGCTTTGCAGACCAAAAGGCCACAAACCAGGCACCTGGAAGATATGGACAGAAAGGGGCCCCAAAGCCAGGTACGCAGCAACAGACACAGGACGCATCTGGGAAGTCACTGCACGCGTGACGCAATGCAGTGAGTGTAGTAGTAAGTTTCTCTTGGTGTCTGACTCATCCATTCTGGGGACTTAAATGTGTGTGTATATGCAAGAGAAATTTCAGGAGGAATGCTTGCTCGCAGTAGTTTCCTCTGGGGTGTGGAACTGAGGTCTGAGGTGCAGGGATTTATATACTCTTTTGCTCTATATGATGTTTTCCAAATGCAAGTAGGAACCAAGAGAGTTGAGTAACAGCAAGCCCTAGGGTCATCCCTAGAGCAGTCTCAGTGACATCTTCAGGAGGCTCTAAAATTTGATTTTTACAAAGAAATTGTCCTCGTAGCTCAGTCAGTAGAGTCTGCCTGTAATGCAGGAGACCTGGGTTCGATTTCTGGGTTGGGAAGATCTGGAGAAGGAGGATCTTGCCTGGAGAATCCCATGGACAGAGGAGCCTGCCAGGCTACGGTCTTTGGGGTCACAATAGTCGAACACAACTGAGTGACCAAGTACACACACAAAGAAACTGTCTCACACACACACACCCATTCTGTATTTCCAGCTGCCAGCTAGACTCATCTACGTAAATGTCACCTCAAACTCAGTAAGTTCAAAATGAAACTCCTTGTCTTTTTCCAAAAACCTAATCTTCTTGGATTTTCCTCCCTGGGTTACTGTTTCCCCGAAATGGAAACTAAGCTGATCTCGCTGCTCCGAGCTTCTCCCTTCTCTGGGCCATCTTTCACATGATCACTCTTTCTCAAGCTATCTGTGCCACTTCCTGATGCCTCTTCTCCCCAGTACAGCCACAAGGCACTGTGCTGGAACATGCCAGATCTCTGCAAGAGCCCCACCCTTGCACAGGCAGGCCCTGCACCTGGAGTACCTTCTTACTCAGGCTCTGAGAGCTCAGCTGGCACCTCCTTGGTCAAGCTGCCAAAAGCATTCCTTTAGCTCCTCCTCAATGCTCCTGACCGCTCTAGTCCTGGTCCTACCTCCTGTCCAGCTGTCAGCCCCAGCGAGTTCACAGTGAATCCCTGGCTCACAGGCCTCCCTGCTGACTCCACTCTCCAATTCAGCTGTGTCCCCAGACAGGCTGCAGCACAGAGAATCGCTTCTGGAGGAAGGGACCTCAGATGACTTTCGTACATCCAACCATGATCATGGCCACATGATATTATACACCTTAAAATAAGCTCAGGACCAGGATCCAAAGAAACATTCACACAGTGAAAAATGACAGAACCAGAAAGAATTGCAATTTGGCGCTCAAACTATGGACGTCCTTTAGAGTCAGAGAGGGTAATTCCACTTCTCAGAACACAGCCTAAGGAAATAAGTCTGCATGTGCAGAGTGATATAGCTATCAGAAAATATCCACCATGAGCATGTAGTTTTTTCTAAAAAAGCTGAAGTTTTGAAATATTTCCAGGAAGATCACCAGTATCAGAGTGAAAAGGAAAAAACCCTCGAACTCTTTATGTAGAAAAGTATTCACACCCCAAATAATTCTCACTATAAACTAAGATTTTTTTAAAAAGGGAGAAAGAAAACATGGATGACAACATAAAATCATTTAAAATACACACTTCAGGTTTGCAAACTTCATAGGCATTTAAAACTGTTATTCATAGCTGAAGAATGTGCTATTGGCTATGTCAACTCCTCCTTGGTTAGGACTTGGGAGTAAAACTGCAGAGAATGGATACTAAATTATAAAGTTTTGCTTTCTTTCTTCTTTTAAGAGGTGTTCATATCTGCTTTCCTAGAAATTAGAGCATTCCTTTTAAATGTCATCATCTGTTGCTGCTCTCAATTTTGGGATCACAGTTTTGTTAGGCCAGTGTTACAGAAGGATGGTTTTCCTGATTTCCTGTTCCTTCCCTTTTTACTGCTATGGAGAGAGAGGATGAAAACCATCTGACTTCCTCTAAGCCTCTTAACTTTTGCCACACAACCCTGCTACTACTTTCAAGCAAGTATAAAGACAAAGAAAAGGGAGGCAAAAGGAAAGAAACGATTACCTGAGAGTTGCTTTATTTAATCCTAGTCATTCATTCTTCCCTCTACCAGTAAAAATTCTGAACTCCCTCCGCCACTCTGAGTAGGATCTAACCCAATCTGGATAAAGTTGGGTAGCTCAAAGAATAGTTGATAGTATTTCCCAATTAAGGATAAATATTTTGAAATAAAAGCTCAGTTATCAGATTTATCCCCCAAATGGAAGGTCCTCAAATATGTGAAGTTTTTTTTTTTTTTTAAAGAGGCTGAATCTTTCTTTATCCACAGGTTAAAATGTCAACAAGAATGGTTCATTCTACAGAAGTTTGTTATATTTTCAAATATAACAATGAAATGTAGATGTGTTTAATCCAAACAATTCTCATACACAAATATTTATTTTTTATTTCTCATTTATTTATGTATTTCTGTATTTAAGAACAGACACTGCTGTATAAATACATGAGCACGTGCAGTGTCTCCTGCTGTGTTAGACTACTAGTAAAAGAGGCACAGAACCAACAACGGCTTTTATAATTTACCCTTTTTGTTCCCTGTCCTGTTGAGATCTTTTGGGTAAGTCCTGGCACTGTTTGCAAAATTTTTTTAAGCTTAAGTGAAAAAATAAAGACAAACTGTTTCACAAAGAGTTCATTTACACCAAAAACATAATGTTTATAACCGAGGTTGACTTTCTGAGGTCCCATATTCTTTCAAATTTAACAACAACAAAATAAACTCTGAAATAAATAAGGAAGTTTACAGTGGTTTGGAAAGCACACGGCAGGGGGTACACTTAAAAACCACCTACAGCTCTACCCCCAAAAAGCAGCAAACACAGCTGGCAGTGACTATGCGCCAGACACAAACACTCACCAGATAACTGCTGCAAAGTATTTCACTCCACAAGCCACTTTAAAGTCAGTGGAAAAGCAGAGTGGCTATGCCATGGTCACTGCACATGTTATCCGCTACTATAAAAATCTATTTGTAATGACTGTATATAAATATAGACAAACCTCATTTTATTACGCTTTGCAGATATTGTATTTTTTTACATATTGAAGGTCTGCAGCAACCATGGAGTCAAATGATGGTTAGCATTTTTTAGCAAAAAAGTATTTCTTAATTAAGGTTTTGTATATTATTTGTTAAGACCTAATGCTATTGCACACATAACAGACTACAGAATAGTAAAAAGATAGCTTTTATGTGCACTGGAAAAACAAAAAATCGGTGTGACTTGCTTTATTGCAATCTTCTCTTTATCGTGGTGGTCTGGAACCAAACCTGCATTATACCCAAGGTATCCCTGTATACCCTAATTTATTCTACCAATCCCTTATCACTAAGCATTTAAGCTGTTTTCATGAAGTTTTTCACTACTATAATTCACATTATAATGCTGTCTTTGTACATAAACGTATAATCAACTAATTTCTCTCTTAGAATAAATTCTTACAAGTGGAAGCCTTTTGTGAAAGACATGAACAGTTAACACTTTTGAAGGTTACTCCCCAAACGCCCTCCACCAGAATAGGAGATGATAAGGTCTCCCACAGAAATGCATGACCGTCCCTCCCCAGCCTCCACACCAGAGGAGAGTGTTCTGTTTTTATTCTTTGATTCCTATTGTTATTGTTCAGTCACTCACTCAGTGTCCGACTCTGCGACCCCAGGGACTTCAGCATGCCAGACTATTCCTATTAAGGTTAGGAATTTTCTCCATGCTTATTGGACATTTGTATTCTTTTTCAACTCATTTCAACAAACTATTAGATGAAACTAACAAAGCAGTTTAAAGAGCATGTTGTTGTTCAGTCACTAAGTCGTGTCTGATTTTTTGCAACCCAGGGATTGAACCCACATCCATTACACAAGCAGGCAGATTCTTTACCACTGAGCCACCTGGAAAGTCCATTTAAAGAACATGAGGTGGGATCAAACCTCTGCGTTCCCACTGACAGGTATGCCTGGGTAGGTACTCTGCCTCTCCCGGTGGCCCCTTTTTCACCTGCAAAGTGCAGACAATAATACTAATACTATCATCTTAAGAGTTTCTACAGGGATTAAACAAGAAATGGAAAGGGCTTGGCATAGCGTTTACTGCTTACTTTGCACACAGTAAACCTCAATAAACATTAGCTATTTATTAAATGGACTCTCCTGGTGGCTCAGTTGTAAAGAATCTGCCTGTAGGAAACACCAGTTAGATCCCTGGGTTGGGAAGATGCCCTGGAAATGGTAACCCACTCCAATATTCTTGCCTAGAGAATCCCATGGACAGAAGAGCCTGGTGGGCTATATAGTTCATGAGGTCACAAAGAGTCGGAGTCAACTTAGCGATTAAACGACAAAAACAATTTAATAAACACCTGAAGTATGAGGCACTGAGTAAGGTGATAAGATACTCCATTGAACAAGACCGACATGGTCCTTGCCATCATGAAGCTTACAGTCTGCTGGGAATTAATTTTAAAAATAAATTTTTATTCGGATTTTTTACATTGAATGTCTTATTTTCTTATTGGTTCATTAGCATTCTTTATACATTGTGGCTATTAACCTTCTGAAATAGACAGCAAATAATTCTTTCTGATTAGTCTTCCATTTTGCAAAGCTTTTTTAATGTGTATAAAAACTTAAAAAAAAAAAAAAGATTTATACCTGTGAGTCTCTGCCTGAAAAGAACAGCTAAGGTAAATAAATATAACAAGAAAAGGCAACTCACATGCCAACTGCAGTGCGAGGGTTCACTAGGCAGTGGTGGAGAAGGTGCCAACTGGAAAGCCCATGTCCCACAGACAGGAAGCGGCAGCTACTCGGGGCTGGCCACTGACTGCCACTCGGCAATGTGAGTCCAGCACCGCCAACACTTCCCATTTTTTAAGATAAGCCAGAAATCTGGACTACTAGGTAAAAGCTTCATTTTAAAATTTGGACACAATTTTTACAAGATAAACCAAAGAGCGTAGGCAAAACATAATGTGTGCAGGTCTGATCTAGCCATTAGGTCATCAGTCTGCAATCTCTGCTTTTAAGTCTCCCTTTTCTGTATATTTCAAAAGGCTCTTTTACCTTGAGATTAGAAAAATACTCAACTATCAAGAGAATGAGCAAACAAGCCACAGACTTGGAACAAAGATTTGCAAAACACATAATCTGAAAAAGCAGTGGTCCCCAAACTTTTTGGCACCAGGGACTGGTTTCATGGAAGACGGTCTTTCCATGGAGGTATGTGTGGTCAGGTGGTGGGGTGGATGTAATGACAGCAGGCTCTAATGACAGTAATGGCAAGTGGTGGATGAGGCGTCTACTTCCAGACCCGTCACTCACCTTCGGCAGTGCAGCCTGGTTCCTAACAGGCCCTGGACCACAACTTAACCACGGCCTGGGGGTTGGGGACCCCTGTAATAAAAGGTTGATATCCAAAATACACAAAGAACTCTTAAAACTCAACAGCAAGAAAACAAAAAACCCAACTTAAAAATGGGCAAAGACTTGTGTAGATACCTCACCAGAAACAAAACCAAACTCCCACAGATGATGAATAAGCACATGAAAAGACACTTGACATAATGTGCCATTCAGTTCAGTTCAGTCACTCAGTCGTGTCCGACTCTTTGCGACCCCACGAATCGCAGCATACCAGGCCTCTCTGTCCATCACTAACTCCCGGAGTTCACTCAGACTCACGTCCATCGAGTCAGTGATGCCATTAGGGAACTGCAAATTAAAACAACAGTGAGATACCACTACTCATGGCCTAAATCCAAAACACTGACAATACCAAATGCTCCAAGGACATGCAGCAGCAAAACTCTCATCCATTGCTCGTGGTCCCCTTTGGAAGACAGTTTGGCAGTTTTAACATATGATCCAGCAAGCACACTCCTGGGTATTAATCTGAAACTTAGGTCCACACTAAAACTTGCATATAGATGTCTATAGCAGCTTCATTCATAACTGTCAAAACTTGGAAGCAACCAAGATGCCTTTCAGTAAGTAACGAGATAAACTGTGGTACATCTAGACAACGAATATAATTCACCACTAAAAAGAAATGAGCTATCAAAGCCATGAAAAGGCACAGAGGTAACTGCATATTTCCCAGTGAAAGAAGTCAATCTGAAAGGGCCACACACTTTTCAATCCTATTTACTTTTTAAACGTATTTCCGGCTGGGTCTTCATTGCTGCATGGGCTTTTTTCTAGTTGCAGAGACCGGGGGCTCCTCTCCAGTTGCGGAGCTGGGGCTTCTCATTGCAATGTCTTCTCTTGCGGAGCGGGGGCGCTAGGGCGTGTGGGCCCAGTGGCTGCGGCTCTCAGGCTCTAGAGCACAGGCTCGGCAGTCATGGCCCAAAGGCTTAGCTGTTTCACCGCGTGTGGGATCTTTCTGCATCAGGGATCAAACCTGTGTCTCCTGCACTGGCAGGCTGATTATTTACCACTGAGCCACCAGGGAAGCCCTGAAAAGGCTACCTCCTGTAGGACTCCACCTCTCTGACATTCTGGAAAAGGCAAAACTAGGGAGAGAGGAAAAGGATAACTGGCTGCCAGAGGCTGGGGGAGGGAGGCATGAACAGGCAGAGCACGGAAGATTTTTAGGACAAACTGTTCTGAATGATCTAACAGCGGATACACGTCTTTATACATTTACCCAAATCCATAAAGTGGACACCACCAAGAGTAAACGCTAATGTAAACTATGGACTTCAGATGATTAATCCACTGATTTCAATAAATGTACGGCCCTGGTGGAAAATGGGAATAAATTTATGTACTCTCCACTAAATTTTGCTGTGAACCTAAAACTCCTCAAAAAAATAAAGTTTACTTTAAAAATTCTGACTATATTTCTAGTTAATTTTTTCCTTTTTCCAAATTAACTACCATTTATTCATTTAGAATTTAACTGAACACAGTGAAAGACAAGGATATATTTTTTTCCCCAAACAGTTAATCAAATATCCAGTGCCCTTTATTAAATACACCATCCTGTTTCTTAACAACACTTGCTGCCCCAGTCTGCCCAATGGCCTGTCCCCTGCTTCCCTCTCAGTAATTCTTCTAACCCGCCCGGTTCCCTTGGGGAGCAACTCCTCTCCCAGTGTTCCTACAATTCTGATGAGACCGCACAGCAGGGCCAGTGGAGTTCTGGGGAGGAGCAGGCATGAGTGATCCTACGAGGGTAGCATCCGGCAGACATGGCCCAGGGTGGGCACGTGACCCCAGCGCTCTACATGATGTCCTTCCTTAGGACTTTATAGGCTGACACTAAGGAAGGTCACTTTCTTCTTTGACCTTGAGCTCTAAAAATAGAAGCCTGGAATCAACAACAACCACACCTCCTTTTCCTCTAGCTGCAAAAAGGAAGCCCATCAGCAAAAGAAGAGAACGGAGCCAACTCTGAGAAAGAAGCAAAGTCAGGGAGAGACAGGGCATTTTAGCCTCTGGAACAACTGAAGCAAATGCCACCCCAAGGGTATCCCAGCTACTTGACGAAGTAAGTGTCTTGCTTGGTTTCTGCTTAAACCAAGATGGTTCATTTTCTTTCCCTTGCACTGGAAAAAATCCTGATTTACACACATTAAGCCTTTGATTATATATTAAATTCACGCACAGTTAGGTCAAATCTTAGGCTTTCTTTTCAGATCTACTGCTATTTCTGCCTATTCTAGGGCTCAGGTTACACTTTAAAATTTGTGTATAAATCAACAAACAGTTAACAGTACAAACTACACCTCCCCAAACTCATGTATAGTTCTCAATACCACGGTTTTCTCAGCTATTCTTATCTGTTTATTCTTTCAGCAACTCTTCAGAATCACTTTCACAAGCTCCTCTCTGAAAAAATTCTTTGGGATTTATATTTGAATTACATTAATTAACAAATTAATGAGATGACTTAACATCTTCAAGCCTGTTATGCCACCCACCACAATGTTTTAAAATTTTTTTCACATTTCTAGATGTGTTTTAAATAATTTTAGAGGTTTTGATGCTGTAGTGAGTGAAATCTTTTTTCCTTTTTAAAATTATATTTTCTGATGGTTCTATAGAAAAGCTAATGATTTTTATGTTTATTATTTATTTATTTATTATTAATTTTTTTAATATGTTTATTTTCTAACCAGCCAATTTTCTAGCCCAAATTGCATGGGGGAAAACTACCAAGATAAGACCAAATAACATGGGTAAAGGCAGGTATCAGTGTCTTGCTCCTGATTCAATAGGAAATGTTTCTATGTTGTACACTGATTTGAAAATGCCAGTCTTTATCAGGTTATGGAAGTGTCTGCATACTCCTAGTTTACTCAAGTTGTACTCTTTTTAACAAATTTTATCAAAGGCCTCCCTCAAAATATGTTATAGTTTTTGCCAGAATAAACCAACATGGTAGCATCTTTCTTTCACGATAACAATGATAATGATGGATAGTGATTAAAGGAAAAGCTACTGCAACTCTAGCTTCCTGCCAAACAAATTTCACAAACAAGCCACTAATATTACGGTAACAATATTTAAAGTCAAACAGAAACCCACTATCCTGATAAATCAACCCCTCTATATTCCTAACCTGGTAACTTTCTTAATCCAATAAACATCAAAATGGAAACAATAAACTTGATACTTTCATTGAACAGCCAACCAGCAGATCATAAGAAGTCATATTTTCAGGGTATACATAAAATTTTAAATGTTGATTGTAAAAATAATCTGAGCCTGGTACTATTTCATCATGCTAAATCTCTCAAACCAAATAAATTTTAAGCACACATGTTTGAGGGACTTCCTCACTGGCTCAGTGGTAAAGAATCTGCCTGCCAGTGCAGGAGATGTGTATTCAATCCCTGGGTCAGGAAGATCCCCTGGAGAAGGAAATGGCAACCCACCCCAGTATTCTTGCCTAGGAACTCCTATGGGCAGAGGGAGCCTGGCAGACTACAGTCTACAGAGTTGCAAAAGAGTTGGACACAACTTAGCAACTAAATAACACGTGTTTGAACTGTGCAGGTCCACTTACACATAGATTTCTTCTTCAATAGTAAATATGGAGGAACTGCAGACACTGATGAACTGTAGATTCAGAGGGCCGACTACGTTATACATGGATTTTGGACTGCAGAGAGTCAGCATCTCTAACCTTCATGCTATTCAAAGGTCAACTTACATAGGTCTCATTTACCATCTAACTTCTCTTAAAATATGAAGACGTTATTAGCAGTCACATCTACCTACAAAGTACTATTAAGCTCTTCTATCTCTTCTACTCCAAAGTAAAGCCTGATGATTACTATTTCAAGACTGTTCTAATACGTCTGTTCTTGGCAATATAGCACTTGATCACAACAACGCTTACTCATCGACTTGTAAGTCAGCTTGTGAAGACTGCCACTAAATTCATCCTTAATCCCTGAAAATTAAAAAGATGTAAGACCTATGGGCAATATAAAGAGATCTTGATAAGCTACCAATCTATATATATTTATACATAAATTTTCGGAAGACTGTGAACACTCTGGTAATTTTAAAGAGACACTGTAACAATAATAAAACAATACTTCTTCACTAACAGAAGTGAAACATAAGCACTGCCAAACTTTCCTCTCTACATACTAAAACTTTAATAATGATGAAAAATATGCTACATCACTGTGAGTGGAACCCTTCCCTATGTTTTCCTAACTCTGGGCCATCGCTGTGCGCACGGGTAGCTGTCCAGCATCAATCAGAGCAGCTTGGGGTCTAAATTTGGGCCACGCTGCTTTGCTACCAGTTCATTCTTACTATGACACTGTGACTGCCATCCCTTTTCTCTTTTAGCTTCCATTATTATTAATACAGATATTAAAGGAAAGTAAATTCACAGAGAGCTTCAGGGTTTCTCCAAAGAATCAAGTACCCAGTTTTTGCACTAGGCTTTCAAAGTGATACTGATGGGACGGGATCTCCTCATTTTAATACACCATCAGAATCACAGAGGTAAAATTACTCTCAAATCCCAGCTAAGACATTTCTAACTGAATAGTCCTTTATTGGAAGCTACCAACTTCCCTCAGTCTCAGTTCCCACATCTATAAAACAGAGACATGAATGCCCACTCAGCAACTCGGTCAGGTTCCAGTCTGCAGTGGTACCCCAATCTGGCACTTAGTATATACTTTGTATTTCCTATTGACTAAGGCTTTGGGTCTTCATGAGCTCACACATATACAAAGACAGTAAGAGGGTATGACTAGTCTCTTCCGTAAGACAGGTCCACCAAAACAGAAAGTCATTTAACATAGCAGCCATCTGCCCCCACCGCCCCACTTTATCTTTTCAGACCACCCTTCACTCTTCTTCCTCATTATCTGCATTTCCACAAAGACTTATGAAAGGTGATGATGTGCCAACCACTGCACCAGATGTTGGTTCAATCACTTAACCTTTGTTATAAGAGACACATATTAATAAACTGCATTTGAAATTTCTGGATCTGTTACTCTGAGCTTACTACTCCTCTCCAGCAGTCTGACTCCCTTGGCTCTAGGCCCTTTCCCTGGACCAAAAAGCTATCTCCAAAATATTTCCACAAATAATTCAAGTATCACACAAGTTCCACACTACCTCTAATATCCACTTATTCCACTACACAGAGGTCAACAAAACACACCCACAGGTCAAACCCAGTCCACTTCCTGTTTGTGTACAGCCCACAAGATAAGAACGCTTTTACATTTTTAAATGGTGGAAATCAAAAGAAGAATAATATTTTGGGATAGGTATAAAATAGATGCGGTTCAAATTACAGTGTACATAAAGTTTTACTGGAATATAACATGCTTGCTCATTTGCAAACTGTCAGTGGTTGCTTTTGTACATTACAATAGCATAGATGAGTAGTTGAGCCAGAAACCTTAGAACCAAACACAGCTATTTAAAATATTTACTACCTTTACAGAAAAGTTTTCTTACCCCTGCTTTATATGTGGGCTCCTTAAGATAGCCAAGATTAACTTGATAGATCAACTCTACCAAGTTATTTCTATGCACTACCTTGTACATTATTTAGGGGTAAACCAACTTACAGAACCACACATAATTGTTAGAAGTACCATAGTAACATCTTCTAAGCACCCATCCCAATTCATATCAAAGCGTCAACTAAGGGTATATTTGTCACTGATATAAAAAGAAAAAAAAAAAAGTCAGTGCTTAGCTATTCTTTAAAAACACGTTTTTAAAGTAGCCATTGTGATTGCTCCTTACCCAAAAACAAGAAAACAGCAGGTTTTCAACAGAGAATGTGGAGAAACTAGAATTCATTATTACTTGTGCTGGCAGGAATGTAAAATGGTTCAGCGCTACAGAAAACAGTATGGCTGTTCCTCAAAGGATTAGATACAGATTTACCACATGACCATCAATTTCACTCCTGGGTATACAGCCAAAAGAACTGAAAGCAGAGACTCAAAAGATACTGGTATGCTCATGTTCACAATAGCATTATTCACAATAACCAAAAGGTGGAAGCAACCCAAGTGTCCAGCAGCAGGAGAAAGGGTAAACAAAACGTGATCTCTACATCTCACAATAAAATATTATCCAGCCTAAAAAAGGGAGAAAATTCTGACGTGTGCCGCAAAATGGGTCAAAGAATTTACCCTAAGTGAAATAAGAAGGACAAATACCAGATATAAAAGAACTTATTTATAAAGCAGAAACAGATTCACAAAACGGCAGGAACTCATACAGACTCAAACAGACACAGAAAACAAAAGGGAGGGGGAGAAGAGGGGTAAATCTGTAGGCAATTGGGATTAAAATATACATAATACTACGTATAAAACAACCAACAAAAACCTACTAACTATACTCAATATCTTATAATAACCTATAGTGAAAGAAAATGTAAAAAAGAATATATGTATTTGTATATATGTATAACTGAATCACTTTACTGTATATTTGAAACACAACACTTTAATTCAACTATATTTCAATAAAAATTAATTTTAAAAAAGGACAAACACCATGTAATTATATGAGGTACCTAGAACAGTCAAGTCTCTGCCGTAGAGAAAGAAAATAGAATGGTGGTTGCCAGGGGTTGGGGGAAGCAGAGAATGGGGAATTAGAGCTGAATATATATAAAGTATCAGTTGTCGCTGCTGCTGCTAGGTCGCTTCAGTCAGTGTCCAACTCTGTGCGACCCCACAGAAGGCAGCCCACCAGGCTCCCCTGTCCCTGGGATTCTCCAGGCAAGAACACTGGAGTAGGCTGCCTTTTCCTTCTCCAATGCATGAAAGTGAGAAGTGAAAGTGAAGTCTCTCGGTCGTTTCCGACTCTTAGCGACCCCATGGACTGCAGCCTACCAGGCTTCTCCGTCCATGGGATTTTCCAGGCAAGAGCACTGAAGTGGGGTGCCACTGCCTTCTCCGAAGTACCAGTTAGAGAAGATGAAAAATTTCTGAAGATGGACAGTAATAGGGATGACTTGCCAACAAAGTAGATGTACTTAATGCTACTGAACTGTATGGTAAAGTTTATATTATGTATAATTTTTACCACAATTTTTAAGTTTAGCTAACCCAAACACTGATAAAATGTGATATATCCATACAAAAGATATGAAAAGTAATTAAGCACTGATACATGCCACAACATGGAAGAACTCTCTAAAAATTGTTTACACTAAGTGAAAGCCAGACACAAAAGACCACACATTGTATGAATCCATTTATATGAAATGTCCAGAACAGGCAAATCCAGAGACAGAAGGCAGATTATTTGTTGCCAGAAGCTGAGAAGGGCGAGGGGTGACTTCTTAACAGGTAGGGGGTAAAATGTTCTGTTCAGGAATAAAGTGTTCTGAAACTACAGTGCCAATGGCTGCACCACATCGTGATGGCACAGCTGACCCTCGAACACCACAGATCTAAAAGGCACGGGTCCAATTACACGAGGATGTTTGTCAACAATAAATACAGGACCTGAGGTTGACTGAATCCTCTGATGCAGAACTGTGGACAGGGAGGAATGGGGTCAGGGGCCTGACTCTTAAATTATACAGAGATTTTTTAAAAAAGAGATTTTCTTAACATTTATTTACTTTTAAAAAGTATTAATTTCTGGCTGCACGAGGTCTTCACTGCTTTGCACGGGCGTTCTCTAGTCGCAACAAGTGGGAGCTGCCCTCCTAGCGGTGCGCAGGCTCCTCCTGCGGCAGGGTACAGGCTCTAAAGCACGTCGGCCTCAGCAGTTGCCACACGTGGGCTCAGCAGTTGCGGGGCACAGGTTTAGTCGCCTGTAGCATGTGGGATCTTCCCAGACCAGGAATTGAACCCCTGTCCCCTGCAATGGTAGGCGGGTCCTTCACTCACTGCACCACCAGGGATGTTCAACAGANTGATACTGATGGGACGGGATCTCCTCATTTTAATACACCATCAGAATCACAGAGGTAAAATTACTCTCAAATCCCAGCTAAGACATTTCTAACTGAATAGTCCTTTATTGGAAGCTACCAACTTCCCTCAGTCTCAGTTCCCACATCTATAAAACAGGAACATGAATGCCCACTCAGCAACTCGGTCAGGTTCCAGTCTGCAGTGGTACCCCAATCTGGCACTTAGTATATACTTTGTATTTCCTATTGACTAAGGCTTTGGGTCTTCATGAGCTCACACATATACAAAGACAGTAAGAGGGTATGACTAGTCTCTTCCGTAAGACAGGTCCACCAAAACAGAAAGTCATTTAACATAGCAGCCATCTGCCCCCACCGCCCCACTTTATCTTTTCAGACCACCCTTCACTCTTCTTCCTCATTATCTGCATTTCCACAAAGACTTATGAAAGGTGATGATGTGCCAACCACTGCACCAGATGTTGGTTCAATCACTTAACCTTTGTTATAAGAGACACATATTAATAAACTGCATTTGAAATTTCTGGATCTGTTACTCTGAGCTTACTACTCCTCTCCAGCAGTCTGACTCCCTTGGCTCTAGGCCCTTTCCCTGGACCAAAAAGCTATCTCCAAAATATTTCCACAAATAATTCAAGTATCACACAAGTTCCACACTACCTCTAATATCCACTTATTCCACTACACAGAGGTCAACAAAACACACCCACAGGTCAAACCCAGTCCACTTCCTGTTTGTGTACAGCCCACAAGATAAGAACGCTTTTACATTTTTAAATGGTGGAAATCAAAAGAAGAATAATATTTTGGGATAGGTATAAAATAGATGCGGTTCAAATTACAGTGTACATAAAGTTTTACTGGAATATAACATGCTTGCTCATTTGCAAACTGTCAGTGGTTGCTTTTGTACATTACAATAGCATAGATGAGTAGTTGAGCCAGAAACCTTAGAACCAAACACAGCTATTTAAAATATTTACTACCTTTACAGAAAAGTTTTCTTACCCCTGCTTTATATGTGGGCTCCTTAAGATAGCCAAGATTAACTTGATAGATCAACTCTACCAAGTTATTTCTATGCACTACCTTGTACATTATTTAGGGGTAAACCAACTTACAGAACCACACATAATTGTTAGAAGTACCATAGTAACATCTTCTAAGCACCCATCCCAATTCATATCAAAGCGTCAACTAAGGGTATATTTGTCACTGATATAAAAAGAAAAAAAAAAAAGTCAGTGCTTAGCTATTCTTTAAAAACACGTTTTTAAAGTAGCCATTGTGATTGCTCCTTACCCAAAAACAAGAAAACAGCAGGTTTTCAACAGAGAATGTGGAGAAACTAGAATTCATTATTACTTGTGCTGGCAGGAATGTAAAATGGTTCAGCGCTACAGAAAACAGTATGGCTGTTCCTCAAAGGATTAGATACAGATTTACCACATGACCATCAATTTCACTCCTGGGTATACAGCCAAAAGAACTGAAAGCAGAGACTCAAAAGATACTGGTATGCTCATGTTCACAACAGCATTATTCACAATAACCAAAAGGTGGAAGCAACCCAAGTGTCCAGCAGCAGGAGAAAGGGTAAACAAAACGTGATCTCTACATCTCACAATAAAATATTATCCAGCCTAAAAAAGGGAGAAAATTCTGACGTGTGCCGCAAAATGGGTCAAAGAATTTACCCTAAGTGAAATAAGAAGGACAAATACCAGATATAAAAGAACTTATTTATAAAGCAGAAACAGATTCACAAAACGGCAGGAACTCATACAGACTCAAACAGACACAGAAAACAAAAGGGAGGGGGAGAAGAGGGGTAAATCTGTAGGCAATTGGGATTAAAATATACATAATACTACGTATAAAACAACCAACAAAAACCTACTAACTATACTCAATATCTTATAATAACCTATAGTGAAAGAAAATGTAAAAAAGAATATATGTATTTGTATATATGTATAACTGAATCACTTTACTGTATATTTGAAACACAACACTTTAATTCAACTATATTTCAATAAAAATTAATTTTAAAAAAGGACAAACACCATGTAATTATATGAGGTACCTAGAACAGTCAAGTCTCTGCCGTAGAGAAAGAAAATAGAATGGTGGTTGCCAGGGGTTGGGGGAAGCAGAGAATGGGGAATTAGAGCTGAATATATATAAAGTATCAGTTGTCGCTGCTGCTGCTAGGTCGCTTCAGTCAGTGTCCAACTCTGTGCGACCCCACAGAAGGCAGCCCACCAGGCTCCCCTGTCCCTGGGATTCTCCAGGCAAGAACACTGGAGTAGGCTGCCTTTTCCTTCTCCAATGCATGAAAGTGAGAAGTGAAAGTGAAGTCTCTCGGTCGTTTCCGACTCTTAGCGACCCCATGGACTGCAGCCTACCAGGCTTCTCCGTCCATGGGATTTTCCAGGCAAGAGCACTGAAGTGGGGTGCCACTGCCTTCTCCGAAGTACCAGTTAGAGAAGATGAAAAATTTCTGAAGATGGACAGTAATAGGGATGACTTGCCAACAAAGTAGATGTACTTAATGCTACTGAACTGTATGGTAAAGTTTATATTATGTATAATTTTTACCACAATTTTTAAGTTTAGCTAACCCAAACACTGATAAAATGTGATATATCCATACAAAAGATATGAAAAGTAATTAAGCACTGATACATGCCACAACATGGAAGAACTCTCTAAAAATTGTTTACACTAAGTGAAAGCCAGACACAAAAGACCACACATTGTATGAATCCATTTATATGAAATGTCCAGAACAGGCAAATCCAGAGACAGAAGGCAGATTATTTGTTGCCAGAAGCTGAGAAGGGCGAGGGGTGACTTCTTAACAGGTAGGGGGTAAAATGTTCTGTTCAGGAATAAAGTGTTCTGAAACTACAGTGCCAATGGCTGCACCACATCGTGATGGCACAGCTGACCCTCGAACACCACAGATCTAAAAGGCACGGGTCCAATTACACGAGGATGTTTGTCAACAATAAATACAGGACCTGAGGTTGACTGAATCCTCTGATGCAGAACTGTGGACAGGGAGGAATGGGGTCAGGGGCCTGACTCTTAAATTATACAGAGATTTTTTAAAAAAGAGATTTTCTTAACATTTATTTACTTTTAAAAAGTATTAATTTCTGGCTGCACGAGGTCTTCACTGCTTTGCACGGGCGTTCTCTAGTCGCAACAAGTGGGAGCTGCCCTCCTAGCGGTGCGCAGGCTCCTCCTGCGGCAGGGTACAGGCTCTAAAGCACGTCGGCCTCAGCAGTTGCCACACGTGGGCTCAGCAGTTGCGGGGCACAGGTTTAGTCGCCTGTAGCATGTGGGATCTTCCCAGACCAGGAATTGAACCCCTGTCCCCTGCAATGGTAGGCGGGTCCTTCACTCACTGCACCACCAGGGATGTTCAACAGATACATTTTTAACTCTTCCCGTAACTCATGTCGTTTAAGGGTCAACTGTATCTAATACGTCTAAATTATACCTTTAAAAGTGTATACATTATTAAAATAAATTGTATTTTTACATATTTTGCAATTTTTAAGAGCATTTAGAATAACAACAAAGTGCACTATTCTCCAAAAAAAAAAAAAAAAAGCCAACAGCTCGCTGAGATACCATGTAGCTAGACACATCTCTGAAGAACTAGGTTCTATTCTATTATCAATCACAGAAATATGTCACTTTACATAAATGCTATTAGTCTGAGGAAAAGAAACACCAAAAAGGTCATTATCTTAATAAATATGATTCTCTGGTTGCTTCTTGATTCAAATTTAGAAAACCATTACATTTTAATAGAAATATTTAATTACATCTAAAAATTAGATTAGGGTCTGACTCCATGTCATGCATAGAAGATAAAAGTTTGACTTTAGGTAGCACATGTAGCAGTTCACACCAACAGGAAATGTGCTTACATACTGAAACACTTGAGCGTGTGAAGGGGATTTCCTGACACAAGAGAGCCCAGAGTTTTGGTTCATGTCATTTAGCCACTTTCCCTCAGACTAGTTTGAAAAGCTGAGAAATTCTTCCCTCAAAATAGCATTAGCATTAGATAAAAGTCGTCTTCAAGTAGAAACAAATGCCAAAGGCATCTATACCAGAGGAACATGAAGATTCTTTCTTCATGGCTCTCTCTCACTCACCATAATTCATTTCCAATATTTTAAAAACAAAGCGGCAGACTTACATTAATTTAAATAGGGACAACTCAGTTGAGAATTTAACAGTGAGAAGACAATGGTATTCAAGGGCCGTGTTAACCACATGAAAGAAAACTTAGGATATAAAAGCTAACTTGACACATTTTTGGCAGTAAAATTATATTTAAACACATATATCATGGTCTGAGATGAAGAATACCAGCTTTTGTTTTGGTTGTAATCAAGAGAAAAAGCAGTAAGATATAAAAGCAGTAAAGATAAGCAGCAACAACAAAAAACCCTAAAGTTATAATCAGAATAACTGAACTTAATGCTATGAAGAAAAAGAAATGGACCACCTTTAAAAAAAAAAGATTAAAGAATCCTTTTCCTTTAGGTAAAGGTAAAGCAGACAACAGTGAGATGCCGTATAAATGGTTACTACAGGAAAAGTAAAGGAAGAAAAAAGCAAAACAAGATCTTGCTGCCAAACTTGAGTATCAGCATCTCTATCTCAACCGTTTAAATGTGAGGGGGGAAAATTATAAGTAGCACAGGAAATACAGCAATGTTGTCAAATATTAAGAAAAGTGTCTCAAACTAGGCCTGTAGATACTTCTTTCAAGCCCATACATTCTCTATGAGAATTTTTTAAATTTCTACTTCAATATTACTCTAATAACATTAGCATGAGCTTGTTCTAAACCATCCAGATGCTTCCCTAGACACGGAGAGCTGCCCACCCGACTTGTATTCACCATCAGGCCAAGGCCCAACAATAGAATTTCAATTGGTCGGTACTAATAATCAAGAACAGGGTCAGATTTGATACACGGCTCACACATATATGCCAAGTAAAGGTCAAATGGCATCCCTGAAAAATTTCACAGCTTCAGAATCAAGTGCTGAAAGAAATGCGCTGTTGCATGGCACGGCAATAAAGTCATTTCCCAAGCACCGCCAGCACCACAGCAGGCACTAGCATATCACCAGTGAGAGCAGCAACTTGAGCAAAACATCATCTCTCCCATACAGTTCATTTTCATTTCACTGACTCTGCCATTTTATCTGTATTTAACTGATTAACCGTTTTGTTTTTGTAAGCTTTTAAGCATAAGAAACTTATAATTGTGTGCATTCTTACATTATAATAAAAACAACTTAAGCTAGGGTAACAGTCTTTTCAACGAATGGTGCTAGGGAAATTGTATCTCCACATGCAAAAGAATGAAGCTGGACTCTTACCTTACACCACATACAAAAATTAACTCAGAGTAGATCAAAGACCTAAACTTCAGAGCTAGAGAACTATAAAATTCTTAGAAGAAATACTGGTGAGTCATGACAGAATTTGGCAATGATTTCCTGGCTATAAAACCAAAAAGCCCAGGCAACAAAAGAAAAACACATATAAATCAGACTTCATCAAAATTGAAAACATGTGCATCAAAGGATCCTAATATGAGAGTGAAAAGACAGCCAACAGAAGGGGAGATAATATTATTTCAAAACATATACCTAGGGGCTTAATATTCAGAATATTAATATCCAAAATATACAAAGAACTCCTGCAATTCAACAACAAAGCCAAACATCCCAATTCAAAACAGACAAAGGACCTGAATGAACGTTTCTCCAGAAAAGATATACAGATGACGAATAAGCACACAAAAAGATACTCAACATCATTAGTCATTAGAGAAACGCATATCAACACCACCAGACTATTTCAACCCAACAGGACAGCTATTATCAAAGAAGAAGAAATTAACAACTGTTAGTAAGGAGGTGGAAAAATCAGAACCTTCCTGCATTGCTGGCAAGTATGTAAGATGGTTAGCTGAAATGGAGAAGTTTGGCAGTTCCTCAAAAAGTAGAACTGCCATATGATTCAGCAGTTCCATTCCTAGGTATAAACCCAAAGAAATGAAAACAGAAACTCATACACCAATGTTCATAGCATTATTAACAATAGCCACAAGGTGGAAACAACCCAAATGTCCATCAACAGATGACTGGATAAACAAAATGAAGTGTAATCAATCATACAGTGGAATATTAAGTCAGTGTTAAAAATGAAGGATATTCTGATACATGCTGTAACATGCATGCTAAAAATGTTATGCTAAGTGAAATAAATATGCCAGACACAAAAGGACAAACATCGTATGCTTCCATTTATATAAGGTACCTAGAACAGGCAAATTCAGAGGGAAAGTAGAATAGAGGTTAATTACCAGGGACTGGAGGGGAGCGGGGGATGGGGCATGGTTAGTCGCTCAGTGTCTGACTCTTTGCGACGCCATGGACTGTAGCTCACCAGGCCCCTCTGTCCACGGAANGTATGCTTCCATTTATATAAGGTACCTAGAACAGGCAAATTCAGAGGGAAAGTAGAATAGAGGTTAATTACCAGGGACTGGAGGGGAGCGGGGGATGGGGCATGGTTAGTCGCTCAGTGTCTGACTCTTTGCGACGCCATGGACTGTAGCTCACCAGGCCCCTCTGTCCACGGAATTCTCCAGGCAAGAATACTAGAGTGGGTTGCCATTCCCTTCTCCAGGAGATCTTCCTGACCCAGGGATCAAACCCAGGTCTCCTGCATTGTAGGCAGATTCTTTATCATCTGAGCCACCAGGGAATGGGTAGATAGTTTCTGTTTGGAATGATGAAAAATTGTGGAAACCTACAGCGGTAATGGTTGCTCAACGAGGTAAGTGTACTTAATGCCACTGGAATATATACTTAAAAATGGTAAATTTTTATATCATGTATATTTTATCACAATAACAAAAACTTAAGCTAATACTGGATATCCAACAAAAGTATTTTATGACCATCCTGAGAAATACTGCTAGAGAGGTAGAATTAAAATTTAAACCATTTATGCGATGTTTAAAAATACAGACACCAATGGCATATATTGCAATGGATGTAAACAAAGAAGCATAAAAACATCTGCCTTGCAAGGATGGCTGCCTCTGGGAAGGGAGGAAGGTAAATAGGAGACTAGGCCAAACAGCTGTTCAAATACATATGAAAAGTTGAACTCCTTCAGAAAAAAAAGAGAAAGAATAAAAAAGGGAAGGAAGGGGGGAGTGAGGAAAAAGTCAGATTTGTTGACATTCTATATCCTCTCCACATGTTACATAATAATAAAAACTTGAAATAACTAAGAAATAAAAGTTTACATAAGAGGAATTGAAACTTCTTTTAGCTATTCTACACAATAAATGAGCAGACAGCCCAGACACAGGCCATGTTGCCCAGCTTACCATCAAGAACACCTTCCACTTCCTGTTTCACCTCCCACCCCACAGCTCTAAGCTGCCATCAAGAAGCAGTCAACAAGCCGTGAATGTCAATCAGCATTCACTAGCCAAACTTACCCATCTCTCACTCTGAGACCATAATTGTTCCTGTAATTTTGGCTTGCCTCCAAAATCACAAGTTAAAGAAACACTAATTCCCATTAGAATGTATGTAAAAACTGCAGCATTTCTACCAACGTACGATTAAATTCATACCAGGCTAAGTATTACAGTTAAGACTGGTTCATAATTACTTACTGCAGGTAACTAAAAACTGTCAGTAAAAGACAAAAATTCCCAAATAAGCCAGAACTTGGCAACAACTCCAACTTGGAGCTTTGCTACTTTGCCAGTTACAGCAAAACCATATAAATAAGATCAGAGTGGAAATAATCCTAGCGCCATCCACAGTCATTTGTATCTCTCTTCCTCTCTCTCTCTCACACACACACGCGCGATTAGATTTTTTTTCTTTTAGCTAAAATACTACTTCCATGTAAGTATAGGAGATGTAAAAGTACACCAGGCTCAAAATGACACCAAGAACCAAAAGTGGGAACACTCTGAGGTATCTATCCAAGAGAAATGAAACTGTATGCCCACGCAAAAACTGTTCATAGCAGTACTATTCACAATAGCCAGAAAGTGGAAACAATCCAAGTGTCCACCAATTAATGAAAGGTTAAACAAAACGTGGACACACTGAAATATTACTGGCCACATAAAGAAATGATAACATGCTACAACATGGATGAACCTTAAAAACATACTAAGTGAAAAAAAGGCACACGCAAAAGGACACCTGTATTACACAATTCCATTTATATGAAGTGTCCAAAGTAAGCAAATCTGTAGAGATGGAAAGTAACTGCAGGTGGATCAGAGCTTTGTTCTGGGGATGATGAAAATGTTCTAAAACTTATTCTGATGATAGCTGTTCAACTCTGTGAATATACAAGAAAATATCTGAACTGTACAAATCTCAATGAGATGGTTTAGGGAAAAAATAGAAATAAAGGACGAGCTGCCATCACAGCCCTAAAAAGATTCTGCCTTAACTTGTATGTTACCACAAAGCAAAATTAAGAGGAATAGGAGAATCTGCATGTCAATGAAAAGAAGATGTGTATATCCAGGTAATAAATGACTTAACATAAACCCAAAACAAAACAACTTGACATTTTACTTAGCAAGTGGACCAAGGTAACAGGCAAATTGTCACCTTTTTTGAAATACTGAAAATATTAAGACCACCAAAGAGGCCTAGGAATCCCAGGGTCAACACGTATCTAAGGCATTCAGAACTTTTAATGCAGAATCAGTCTAATCTAAGAGTCTCAACAGCTTTCCCACCTGTCCTTTGAATCTTCACCTGCCCACCTCTGCTCCCTCCCGGGCACAGCTGGTTTCACAGGATAATCTTCAAGCATCCACATAAACGCAAATACAAAACCCTCTTTCACCATTAACTTCCCTACCAATGAGCACATAGTTTATGTCCTTAAATTTACCATTGCTTAGGGAGCCCGGCCTCACTTTATGGAAAGTTACAGAAACCTGAATAGCTCTTTGGCATTCTTTTCCATAGGAAGACACAACCACCCATTTCTGGAACTGCTGAATCCTTTGTCTTACCTCTCATCCTGGGGCATATGATCTTATGGTCAAGGACAAACTGCCAGTGTTCTAATTCAGTGCTGCCAAGTTCACTATTACCTTACTTACAGATAGGAAAGTGAAATGAGTAAGAAAAATTAGAACATTAACACACTAGTGAAACTTCAAAGTGGAATAAAAATATAGCTAACACATTTACACATACTTCAAAGCATAAACACATATACCAACAAACCCACGGGGCAAAAAATCTTAAACCCACTATTTTAAGACAAAGTAAACTGATAAAGGCTAATTTACTGGTGGGGGGAGAGGGGATGGGGAAAGAAGCCTGGGAGCCTTTAGAGAAGTGGTGACAGTTTCTCTCATTCCCTGTTAACCCTCACAGTCTTTCTGGCAACATATAATGAAAAATCCAGCAATTTTATTTTGAGGAACACAGATGGAGAAGCTAGCTGAAAAAGTAAACAACACTTATATTTCTCACGCTTTATTCACAACAGAAAACAAAAAGCAACTTAGATGTCTAACAGTATGGGAGTGCTTAAGTAAACCTTGGTAGAATCACCTACAAAAATATGTTCTACCTTTTCCAAAAAAAAAAACCCCAAAAACCTACATTGTAGACTATGTAAATACATGGAAAAGAGCAGGCAAAATGTAAACTAGGGGAAGCAATAAGATCTTTCCAGTAGGAGAAAATAGTAGATTTTAAATGGATCTTTTATAATGACATAAAGAAAGAGTTTAATGGGGACTAAAGTATAGTTGACACTTTTTAATGAAGAGCTTCTTTGAAATGGCATATTTGTTATTTCATAGTCAAGTGAATCAAATACACAAGAAAAATTATTAAACAACATAAAGTTCCTATAACACTACTGTGAAAGGCAAGCACCAAAGAAAATGCAGAACTCACCAAATTCTCTTGATATTTCTTGCTGTTTTAACACAATTATTCTGGCTACCATTATCTGTTAATCATCTTCACATCACTAACCTAATTCAGCATTTTTTATCAACTATTTCCAAGTCAGCAGTCAGCACACTGACACCGGGCATGCAGCCATTCAGGGTCTGCACAGAAAACCCCATACACTCCTCAAATTTTTGACAATTATAAACAACAACAAAAAAAGAATATGTTCTGCTACACTTGTGTCTTCAACTCAAATATCTGCAAATTCAAGGAATTCAAAATTCTCCTGAGTCTCTCTCTCAATCCAACACCTCTGCAGCATGGCCTGGCAGGAGGACAATTTAGCATTTTGTCCCAGCAATCACAGCACATTTGCACACAGAGGCATCCACAAGAATGTCCACTGCAGTAATGGAATAGGAAACAGTGGAAACAACATTTGTGACCACCAACAGGGAACATGGCTTTAAAGATTATGGTACAACTGTACAGTTGAAAAATAAACAAAGCTGAGCACTGAAGAATTGATACTTTTGAACTGTGGTGTTGGAGAAGACTCTTGAAGAGTCCCCTGGACTGCAAGGAGATCCAACCAGTCAATCCTAAAGAAAATCAGTCTTGAAAATTCATTGGAAGGACTGATGCTGAAGCTCCAATACTTTGGCCACCTAATGTGAAGAGCTGACTCATTGGAAAAGACCCTGAGGCTGGGAAAGATTGAAAGCAGGAGGAGAAGGGGATGACAGAGGATGAGATGGCTGGATGGCATCATCGACTCGATGGACAGGTCTGAGCAAGCTCTGGGAGTTGGTGACAGACAGGGAAGCCTTGGCATGCCGCACTCCACGGGGTCACAAAGAGTTGGACATGACTGAGCGACTGAACTGAACTATACAGCTGAATTCGACACAGCACATGAACTGACATGAAAAAATTTCCAAGATATGTGGTAAAAAGCAAAATTTACAAAATAATATTTTTTTTTCCTTTAGCTAGTCTATCTGGTAGGAAAAGTTCTGGGAGGATCCACAGGACACTGGAGACAATCACTACCTCCAAGGGAGAAGCTGGGGCTAAGAACAGAAAAAGAATGGTGGCCACACTCCTGATTTTTCTGTAACGTTTTGAGTTTTTACAAGGAGAAAAAATTTGTGCCTTACTTATTACATAATAATAATTTAACAAAAATCCCTGGGTCATAAATTGTACCTGATCTATCAGATATTTCATTAAGGGAATTCAAATCTGTATGAACACAGATGGTTTGACTCTAAACTAATAAAGTGCACTGAAGGTGCTCCATCTTCACATTTAAATACAAAAAGGCACTTGACTCTCCAACAATAAATATTTGTCCTTAAAAACCCAGACACCATTCTCGCAGAAAAAAAGGGGGAAAGTACTTTAAGTATAAGATCCAACTTTTAAAAACTCTTAATAATCTCAAATTTCTTAATAAGCATTTTTACTTTTCATCCAAAAAACAAGTGTTACAAAGCCTTGGCCAAATTTCACCTCTTTAAGATGATGTCTGTTGCCCACATGAACTATCTTGAAGTCCTTTCACTCACTTGGTCTGATTTTAAACAGTACAGGAAAGTTAGTGGGAAGGCAAAAGCAATTCCATTTAGAGTGCAACCATGAAGGACTTCAAGCATCTCATCTCCCACCCCCAACGAGGAATGCTTCTAACAGCAGTGGGGTCTGAGAGTTCCGAGCTCCCCAGGGGATTCTGACCATTGGACAGGTTTGAGAACTATGCTTTAACAAGATCCTTTTAAGCAGTTCTTTTCAATCCACGCTGCATGGATGAGCACGCATCATCACGAGTATGACTATCATTTTGTAAGTATGACATGACAGCCATTATTACCCCCTGTGTGTGCTCATTCATGTCCAACTCTTTGCCAACCCCATGGACTGTAGCCCGCCAGACTCCTCTGTCCGTGGCACTTTCCAAGCAAGAACACTGGAGTGAGTTACCATTCCCTACTCCAGGGATCGAACCTGCATCTGTTGCATCTCCCACGCTGGCAGGTGGATCATTTACCAGGGAAGCCCCCCTTACCCTCTGCAGATCTATTCTGTCAGAATCTCTGAGGAGTGGGTTCCAATCATTAGAGGTGTTTCTTTTCTTTTTTTTTTTTTTTAAACCTCCTCAGATTGAGAACTCTTGTGTTGAAGTGACTGGTTTAGGAACTGCTCTTATCAAGCTCATTAAGCAGAATACCATTATCTGCACCGGCTGTAGGAAATACAACGGCAGCCAGAGGAGGAGGTAAAACGCCAACCTCCGATTTCATTCTCAAACTTGGTGAAGTCCTTTAACCTCTCTGAGATTATTGATTTTTTAAAGGCCTGGATTGGAATAAATCACCTCTGAAGAGCCTCTGATCTCAAATTCCATGATGATTCTACGATGTGGCTACAAATCAGTCCAGTCCCTAGGCAGAGTGCACTTAAATAAATGCAGGAATTTCTTCTGAGAGCATCAGTTCATCATATATACAGTTCTGTGCTAATCTACATAAAAGTTCTATTCCTCAGGACATCGTAAGAATTCCTAAGTGAACATAATTAGATTCTATCAAATCAATCACAAATGAAAATTAAACTACTCATGTAAGTCTCAAATACAAACATTTGGAAGAAAGAAATTTTAAAAATAACTCTTCAATCTTTTCTTTGTTAATGTTCTGATTTAAATTTTCTTTCCAACTTCAAAAGCTGTGGTAAAACACAGATTAAAATTTACCATTTTAATCAATTTAAGTGTGCATTTCTATGATATTAAAATATACACACCTTGTTTAACTATCACCACTAGTTATCTACAGAACTTTTTAAAAAACTACTTTATTGAAGTATGATTGACACACAAAATATTTAATGTATATTACACCTGTAAAACTATCACCAAGGCCAGAAACATATCCAACACCTTCCAAAAGTTTCTTCCTGCCCCCTTATAATTTTTTAATGTGTTATAAGAATATGTAAAAAAAATGATATACTCTCTTAGCAAATCATAATACACAATAGATTATTATTAGTTACAGCCATTATGCTGTATAGAGCTTCAGAACTTGTTTATATCACATACCTGAAACTTCATTCCAAAACTTTTTAATCTCCCCAAATGCAACTCTGCACGCACTAAACACTAACTCCCCATTCTCTTCTCCCTCATCCTTAAGCCCCCAGCAATCACTGTTCTGCTTTTTGTCTCTATGAATCTTAACTACTCCCTACATATCTCACAGAAGTAGAATCACTCAGTATCTCTCCTCTCTGACTGGCTTTTTTCCACTTAGTACATCCTTAAGTTTCATCCACGTCACAGCATGTGTTGGACTCTCCTTCCTTCATAAAGCTGAATGGTATTCCACTGTGTGTCTATTACTACATCATCCATCAATGAACACTTGGGTTTTCTCATTCTGATTTTTTTTAGCTGTTTGTTACTCTGAAGTCTCACACAATAAAAGGGAAAAACCTTACATCAGTACATTGTTTTGGAGAAGGAACAAAAAAAATATCCTATGAGCAAACCACATTCTGGGCCATAAAACACATCTTAACAAATTCCAAAGAATGAATCACACCAAGTATGCTCTCAGACCACTACAAAATTAAACTAGAAATCGGTAATTACAAAACAGTGGGAAAATCCCAAAATACAGTATCTGGAGATTCAATATACAAAACTTGGAGACTAAATACTTGGAAAATTAAATAAAATTTGGGTCAAAGAATTAGTCTCAAGAGATATGTCCTAACTAAATGAAAATGGAAATACAACTTATCAAAACTTGTGTTGTGCAGGGAAAGCAGAACACAGAGGAAAATTCATAAATTTACAGCATTTATTTGCACTAAATGCAAATATTAGAAAAGAAGAGAGATCTGAAAATCAATTATCTACATTTCTACATTAGGAAACTGAAAGAGATGAACAAATTATGTTCAAAGTAAGGATAAAAAAATAAAATTTGAGTAGAAATCAGAGAAAAACAGAAATCTATAGAGAAAAATCAATGAGACAAAAGTTGACTCTCTCAAAACATCAATGAAATGGATAAGCCTCTGGCCAAACTGAGAAAAAAGACAAACGACACTAACTACCGATATCTGAAATGAAAGAAGGGTCATCACTGCTGATCCTATGGATATTAACAGAGTAATAAAGGAACATTCGGAGAAGGCGATGGCACCCACTCCAGTGCTCTTGCCTGGAAAATCCCATGGGTGGAGGAGCCCGGTAGGCTGCAATCCATGGGGTCGCGAAGAGTCGGAAAGGACTGAGCGACTTCACTTTCACTTTTCACTTTCATGCACTGGAAAAGGAAATGGCAACCCACTCCAGTGTTCTTCCTTGGAGAATCCCAAGGATGAGGGAGCCTGGTGGGCTGCCGTCTATGGGGTCGCACAGAGTTGGACACGACTGAAGTGACTTAGCAGCAGCAAAGGAACATTATGAATCCACAAATTTGATAAATTTTGGTCTAGGTAAAACAGACCAATTCCTTGAAAGAGGCAATCTACCAGAATTTATGCAAGAGCAACAATGTGAATAGGCCTATATCTATTAAATAATTAACAACCCACTTAAAATAAAAAGCACCAACCCCAGATGGGTTCACTAGGGAAATCTACCCAAGACCGAAGGAAGAAATTACCTCAATTCTCCACAATCTCTTACCAGAAAATAGAAGCAGAGGAACGTTTCTACCTCATTCTCTGAGACCATCAGCCTAATCCTCAAACCAAGGGCATTATAAGAACAAAAAAACTACAGATCAGTATCTCTCCTGAACACAGAGGTAAAAATATGAGCAAAATATGAGTAAATCAAATCCAACAATGTACAAAAAGAATTATACACCATGACCAACTGGGATTTATTCCAGGTATCCAAGACTGAGTCAACATTCAAAAACAAATTTACATCACATCAACAGACTACAGAAGAAAAATCAAGTAGTCATATTAAATCGACAGAAAAAGCATTTGGAGAAAATCTAACACCCAATCAGAAACACTCAGCAAGGGACTTCCCCGGCAGTCCAGTGGTTAGGACTCCATGCTTTCAATGCAAGGGGTATGGATTCAGTCCCTTCTTAGGGACCTATTAGGTTGGTACATAGTAACAGCGAGTTTTGCACTGCTGAATTTTGTTCTTTGATATTGAAGTACATTATTAAATAAATGTAGTTACATTGTACATCATTTAATGCACATTTCTCACTTTATGTTTTTTGCTAATGACACTTGCTGTTTTATTTTTTATTTATTTTAGACTATAAAAATGATATTAGACAAAGCAAACTCAAGAGATCTTTTTATTCAAGTTCAAAATGGGTCATAAAGCAGCAGAGACAACTCGAAACATCAATAACACGTTTGGCTCATGAATTGCTAGCAAACGTACAGAGTAGTGGAGGTTCAAGGAGTTTTGCAAAGAAGACAAGAGCCTTGAAGATGAGGAGGGTAATGTCTGACCACTGGAAGTTGACAACTGAAAACCATCATTGAAGCTGATCCTCTTACAACTACACAAGTTGCCGAAGATCGCAACATTGACCATCCTAAGGTCACTCGGCATTTGAAGTAAACTGGTGAAAGGTGAAAAAGCTCAGGAAGTGGGTGCCTCGTGAGCTGACTGAAAATCTAAAAAATTGTTGTTTTGAAGTGTCCTCTTATTCTACACAACAACAATGAACCATTTCCCAATCGGATTGTGACGTGTGACAAGTTTTATACAATAACTGGTGACAACCAGCTCAGTGGCTGGACCAAGAAGAAGCGCCAAGCACTTGCCAAAGTCAAACCTGCACCAGAAAAAGGGCCATGGACACCGTTCGGCAGTCTGCTGCCGGTTTGATCCACTACTGCTTTCTGAATCCTGGCAAAACCACTACACCTGACGAGCATGCTCAGCAAACCGACGAGATGCCCTGAAAATGCAAGGACTTCGGCAGGCATTAGTCAACAGAAAGGGCCCAATTCTCCACGCCTGTTTGCATGATGCACAACCAACGCTTCGGAAGTCGAACGAACTGGACTATGAAGGTTTGCCTTACCCGCCATATTCACCTGACTTCTCACCAGTGAGTTACTTCTTCAATCCTCTGGACAACTTTTTGCAGGCAAAACGTTCCACAACCAGCAGGAGGCAGAAAATGCTTTTCAAGAGTTCATTGAAGCCTGAAGCACGGATTCTTACACTACAGAAACAAACTTCTTTCTCAGTGGCAAAAATGTGCTGATTGTAATGCTTCCTAGTTTGATTAATAAGATGTGTTTAAGCCTAGTTATAATACAGTGCTTTAAAATTCACGGTCCAAAACCGCAATTACTTTTGTACCAACCTAATAAGATCCTGCATGCCTCAGAGCGTGACCAAAAAAAAAAAAAGGGAAAGAAAAAAGTAACATTCAGAAAATCAGAAATAGAAGGGAAGTTCCTCAACTTGATAAAGAATATATTACAAAAAGCTTACAAAATTAGATGTTTTCCCACTAAGATTAGGAATAAGGCAAGATGTCCACTCTCACCACTTCTAATCTATATCATATTGGAACTCCTAACACAATAAGACTAAAGAAGGAAATAAAAGTCTATGTACTGGAAAGAAAGAACAAAATTGCTTTTGTTTGCTACCAGCATAATTATCTATGTAGAAAATCCCAAAGAAACAACAAAAAAATTCCTGGGCCTAGTAAGCCATTCTAGTAAGGTTACAGAATACAAAGTTATTTAAAAAGTCAACTGCTATCTTAAATACAAGCAACAAACAATGAAAATTTAAAAATTTTAAATGCAATTACCATATACATTAGCAGAAAACCCAAACAGAAACACTTAGGTATAAATCTAACAACGTAAGTTCACAAAAGAAAACTCTGATGAAAGAAATCAAAGACCTAAAGAAATAGAGGGCTATTCCATTTCTTCACAACTTGATCTATAGATTCAATGAAACCCCAATCTAAATTCTAGCAAGACATTTTGTGTATAACGACAAACTAATTCTAAAATATATACGGAAAAGCAAAAGATCCAGAATAGTGAAAATAATGCAGAAAGAGAAGAATAAAGTCAGAGGAATGACATTAGCTGACTTCAAGACCTAACAATGATGTTAAAGTAATCATGACTGTGTGGTACTGGGGAAAGATTAGATGTGGAACAGAAGAGAGGGCCCAGAAATACACCTACTCAAAACACAGGCACTGATCTTCGACAAATGAACAAAGGCAGTTCAACGGAGCAAGGACAGTCTTCTTAGAAAACAGCGCTGAACAACTGGATACTCACATGCAAAACAATGAATCTAGACACAGATGGTCTATCTTTCATAAATATTAACTAAAAATGGCTCATATACCTAAATGTAAAACACAAAACTATAAAATTCCTAGAAGATAGCATAGAAAAAAATTTAGGTGACCTTGAGTTTGGCCATAACTTTTCAGACACAATACCAAAAACAGGATATGTGAAAGAGAACTGCTAAATTGGGCTTCACAAAAGTAAAAACCTCTGCTCTGCAAAAGACCTTATCAAGAGAATGAAAAAGCAAGCCAAAGACGGGGAAAAATATTTTACAAAACACACACTTCGTAAAAGACTGGTATTCAAAATATTTAAAACTCAACAATAAATAAGTCAATTTAAAAATGAGCAAAACATGGAGTATAATCTGTATCAAATTACTTTGCTGTACATCTGAAATTAATACAATATTGTAAGTCAACTATACTTCAGTTTTTTAAAAAAGCAAAAAATCTGAGGAGACACCTCACCAAAGAAAATACAGATGCCAAATAAGTATATGAAAAGATACCTGACAACATATATCATTAGAGAACTGAAAATTAAAACAATGAGATATCACTACACATCTATCAGAATGGCCAAAATCTAAATCAATGACAACATCAAATGCTGGAGAGGATGTGGAGCAACAGGAATTCCCGTTCATTGCTGGTGGGAATACAAACTAGTGTGACCACTTTGGAAGACAGTTTGGAAGTTTCTTATAAAACTAAATAAACTCTTACCATCAATTCAGGAATTTCACACCCCTTGGTACTAGCCCAAAGTGGCTGAAAACTGATATTCACACCAAAACCTGCATTCAGCTTTATTCATAACAGCCAAAACCAATGGAGTACTATGCAACCAAACAAAAGGAGCTAGCAGGTCAGGAAAAGACACAGAGGAACCACAAACTCATGCTGCTAAGGGAAAGCAGACAATCTGAAACGATGGCATATTGTACAACGCCAACTATGTAACATTCTGCTGCTGAGTCGCTTCAGTGTCCAGCTCTGTGCGACCACATGGACAGCAGCCCACCAGGCTCCCTCGTCCCTGGGATTCTCCAGGAAAGAACACTGGAGTGGGTTGCCATTTCCTTCTCCAATGCATGAAAGTAAAAAGTGAAAGTGAAGTCACTCAGTTGTGTCCGACCCTCAGCAATCTCATAGACTGCAGCCTTCCAGGCTCCTCCATCCATGGGACTTTCCAGGCAAGAGTACTGGAGAAGGCCATTGCCTTCTCCGATATAACATTCTGGAAAGGACAAAACTATGGAGACAGCAAAAAGATCAGTGGTTGCCAGAGGCTCAAGGGGAGAAAAGGATGAATGGGAAGAAGACAGGACAGTTCGCTAATGACACTATCCTGTGGGATATCATTCTGTGTAATGATGGAAACATGTCATTATACACATTTGCCAAACCCACAGAATGTACAATACAAAGAGTTAATCCCTATTACATGATGAACTTTAATCATACTGTATCAACATATGACCCATCGAGTGTTATAAATAAAGTATGTTAATTAAAGGGAAACTGCAGTGGGGGTGGGGAAGTGAGGGAATATACGAGAATTCTGTAATTTCTGTTCGATTTTTCCATAAACATAAAACTGCTCAAGAAAAAAATTACACACACACTGATACAGACACACAGATATAAAACACACACACACACACACACACCGGGCTCTTGGGGAGGAAAGACAGAAGATCAGCACTTCAGAAGAGAAATCCATGAATATCTCCACTGTGCCGGGTCTTACAGTTTTCCCTGCCTACTGACTCCCCAGAAGGGGTGACCACAAGCTCCTAAGGAAGCTGAAGCCAAATCATGACCTAGAGGCCCAGTTCAGGTCAGCTTCTTGGAGTCTTCCTTTACAGAGGTCACAGTGGGCTTCCTTTACACAGCTTGCTACATGGTTTTCAATATGCAAATAGAAGCTTTTTAAAAAGTATTTGATTGGTGGTAAAGTGTTAAGATCTCTCCAAGAAAATTAGAGATACCAAGGAAACATTTTATGCAAAGATGGGATTGAGAAAGGATAGAAATGGTATGGACCTAACAGAAGCAGAAGATATTAAGAAGAGGTGGCAAGAATACACGGAGGAACTGTGCAAAAAAGATTTTCACAACCCAGATAATCATGATGGTGTGATCACTCACCTAGAGCCAGACATCCTGGAATGTGAAGTCAAGTTGGCCNAAAAACTAAGATCATGGCATCTAGTCCCATCACTTCATGGCAAATAGATGGGGAAACAGTGGAAACAGTACTGGACTTTATTTTGGGGGGCTCCACAATCACTGCAAATGGTGATTGCAGCCATGAAATTAAAAGACGTTTACTTCTTAGAAGGCAAGTTATGATCAACTTAGATAGCATAATGAAAAGCAGAGACATTACTTTGCCAACAAAGGTCCGGCTAGTCAAGGCTATGGTTTCTCCAGTAGTCATGTATGGATGTGAGAGTTGGACTGTGAAGAAAGCTGAGCGCCCAAGAATTGATGCTTTTGAACTGTGGTGTTGGAGAAGACTCTTGAGAGTCCCTTGGACTGCAAGGAGATCCAACCAGTCCATTCTAAAGAAGATCAGTCCTGGGTATTCTTTGGAAGAAACGATGCTAAAGCTGAAACTCCAGTACTTTGGCCACCTCATTCGAAGAGTTGACTCATTGGAAAAGACTCTGATGCTGAGAGGGATTGGGGTCAGGAGGAGAAGGGGACGACAGAGGATGAGATGGCTGGATGGCATCACCGACTCGATGGATGTGAGTTTTTTGTGAACTCCAGGAGTTGATGATGGACAGGGAGGCCTGGTGTGCTGCTACTCATGGGGTCACAAAGAGTCGGACATGACTGAGTGACTGAACTGAACTGAAAGTGTTAAAGATTTACTCCCAGTAGGAATCCTTCCTGTTACATGCTGTATGGGTTACATTAGCCTAACGCTAAAGAAGGAGAAGGCAATGGCAACCCACTCCAGTGTTCTTGCCTGGAGAATCCCAGGGACAGAGGAGCCTAGTGGGCTGCCGTCTATGCGGTTGCACAGAGTCAGACACGACTGAAGCGACCTAGCAGCATTAGTAGCAGCAAGGCCAAAGAGTATTAGCACAAGACGAAGAAACATAATCCAAGTTTAATTTAAAGGAGAAAACAAATGTACTACTCTTGGTTGTTGAGATAAGGCTGTGAGAATTCTGCCTCCTGAGCAGAGGCTCACAGGCCACTACATCCATCGTGGTTTTCTTCAGCTACCACAAGCTGAAAGCAAAGGTCAGGTGTGGCTATGGGCCAAGGGGTCCCCTGACAGTCCCAGCTGCCGCTCAAAGGCCAAGGACAGCTCACGACTGCCTTTCCCACACACCGGGCACTAGTCGGCCCAAAGCCTGCTTCAGCTTCCTGCAGCCCACCCTGCTTCTCTTTCCTGAGGGATGACAGCTCATTAAGAGAGCTAGCTAGTTAAAAAGTTATATCCCCTTTCTCACTCTTACCCTGTTTGCCCTATGAGAATTTTATTTCAAGACAGCCAAATGGCTGAGAAGGAAAAGTTTCTCCTTTTACGAGTGTTCCAGCTAATAACTGAGAAAAGATCAAGAGAATAAGAATATCACAGTTTACAACCCTAATAATGAACTAATACATATAAACAATGATCATTAATGACTAGTAATATTACAAAAAGAAAGACATTCAGATACTATGTCTCTCCTGGGGAAAATACACACCACTGTCTATGAAGCATTCTTGCAAACAACAAAAAAATCTAAACAAGCCTCTAGATCTAATTACAAACTTAGAGAAAAAACAGGGGGACAACAGAACATATTAAATTGACACCACAGGAATGCAATTATTAACAGCAAAACTCAGAAAGTAAAAAAGTCTATAGGAAAAGCAACCCAGTTTCTTCGACAAATAAATTAAGAGGGAAAACAGATGACAGAGGAGCTGTTGATTAGAAGACTTAAAAGGCATTTCAACCAATAACAATGCAAGAAACTCATCTAGATTCTGATTTGAATAAACCGTTTTAAAAAAATAATTCCGGGAGAGGAAATATAAACACTGGATATCTGACGCAACTAAGGAGTTATCTGGGCTTCCCTTGTGGCTCAGCTGGTAAAGAATCTGCCTGCATTGTGGGAGACCTGGGTTCCATCCCTGGGTTGGGAAGATCCCCTGGAGAAGGGAACAGATACAGGACTGAGCGACTTTCACTTTCACTTTCTAAGGAGCTATTGTAATCTGTTCGTTCAGGTGTAATAATAGTATTATGATAATGGTTTCTTTTAAAATCCTTATCTAGAGACACATATAGATGTATTTACGTAAAATGATGTGACACTTGGAATCTGCTTCAAAACAAAGTGGGGTGGAAATGGATTGGCATGCAGGAAAAATGAGCTTGGTCATGGGCTGATGACTGTCAAAGTTTTGTGATGAATACATGGACGCTCATTATCTCTTTTAACTCCATACTGTTTGTAATTTTCCGTAATAAAGAGGTTTAAAGAAATGAAGTAATTTCAGATCTCACAATTCCTGAGAAAGGTCAACCATCAGAGTAGATCCTGCTCCTCACCTATCTCAATTACGCTAAATACCACATAGCTGGTCCTGCGTGTCCATGGTCAAAATGTCAGTTGAAGTCGGTTGATTCTGCAGATGCAAACACCATGGACAGACAGGGCCAACTGTGCTCACTGCACTACACTACTCTTCATAAGGGATTGCGCATTCCATATTTTGGTATCAACAGGGACTCATGGAACCCAGGGACAACTGCATATGCAACCTATCCCAGTAGGGTTTATCAGATAAAACCCATACAATCCATTTGTCCTTTCCAATCCTCCACAACCTAACCAATCTTTCAAAACAGCAAAAATCTCCACTCTTCTCGAAGTTTGCCTTATCTCACCAGTCAAAAGCAACCTCTCCACCTTATCTATTAATAGTTTATCCAACCAGCCCGTAATTTCCTAGAAGGCAGAGAATGTTTTCTGTCTTTACTTCCCACAAGAAGCCTAGCACAGTGGCTTGCATATAGCAGTTGATTTTCCAACCAAAAAATGTGTGGCTCATTCTGGTCTGTTCAGAAATGAGTCACAAAATAGTAAGTAATATAGAACCAAAAAGAGTGGCTATGTTTGCAAAATCTACAGGTCATAAAGAACAGATGAACATACTGTGATAGATCCATACAATGGAATGCTACTTGGCATTCAAAACTAACAAACAACAATACTACACACAATATGGGTGACTCTCCAAAACATCATGGTAAGAGAAAGAAGTCACGTGCAAAAGCCTATATACTATATATATAGCATATTTAACTCCATTTAATTGAAATCCCAGAAAAGGCAAAAGTGGGTGCTTAGGGCAAAGGATGGAGGGAAAGGGAATGACTGAATTGGCATGAGGGTACCTTTTGTACCTTTTGAGTGATGGAAATATTCTATATCTTCTTCCTACTTTACTGACTGTTATGGTTACACAACTGTATATATTTCTAAAAATCACCTACTTGTACAATTTAAATGGGTGAATTTTATTCTATGTAAGTTATATTCTATAAAAACTATAAATCATAAGGTCAGAATTTTAAATTACATGCATTTCTAATAGGACAGATCAAGGGTTCTTACAAATTAATAAGACAAACATTTCCAAGAGAAAGATAGGCAAGGAAATAAGAAACTGAAAAGAAAAATACACAGACAAGTAAAGGCATGCACAAATGAAGATACTATTTTTTCAGTAAGATACTATTTTTTACCTATAAAATTGGCAAGAAATTGTTTTCTTTTGTATTGGTATTTGTTTTTATTTGTAATATATAGCACCGGTGAAAATTTGGACTCATGCACACTACTGACATTAGGGTAAACTGACTTGATCTTCCACAGGAAAATTTGGCAAAAGCCTTAAGAGATACAAATATTCTCTAATCTAAAACTTCATCCTCAAGAAATAACCATGTGGCAAGGGGAAAGAATAGTCTTTAACAAATGGTGCTGAGACAACCTGATATCCACAGGTAAAAGAATGAAGTTGGATGTCTAGCTCACACCATATATAAATGTGAATTCAAAATATATCAGAGACCTAAGTATAAGAGCTAAAAATGTAAAACTCTTAAAAGAAAAAATAAGGGTCGATTTTTGTGATCTTGGATTACACAATGGTTTCTTAGATATGACACATAAAGCACAAACAACAGGGAAAAAAATGGATAAATTGGAATTTATAAAATAGAAATAACAAAACTTTTGCTTCAAAGGATACTATCAAGAAAGTATAAAGACAATCCACAGAATGGGGGAAAGTATCTACAAATCACCCATCTGATAAAGGTCTATAATCCAGAATATATAAGGAACTCTTACAATCAACAGTAAAAAGACAATCCACACACACAAAAAAAGAAAACACAGGCAAGCAACCTGAATAGACACTTCTTCAAAGAAGACATACATGCAGTCTACCAGCACATGCAAAAATGCTCAACAACTTCCTTAGTTATTCGAGAAATGCAATCAAAAACACAATGAAACACCACATCACTTCATACTCACTAGGATGGCTATAATCAAGAAGACAGATAATGACAAGTGTTGACAAGAACATGGAGAAACTAGAAACCCTCAGTCACTGCAGGCGGTGAGAATGAAAAATACTATCGCCACTTTATATAATCCAGCAATTCTACTTCTAGGCACTTAACCCATGAAAAATGAAAGCACATATCTACAAAAGATTCTGTACATGCATGTTCATTATTTATAATAGCCAAAAAGATGGAAACAAACCAAATGTCCAACAGCTAATAAACAGATAAAGAAAATGTGGTATATTCATACACTGGGATATTTAGGCATAAAAGAAATGAAGGACTGATACATGCTACAACATGAATAAACACTGAAAACATGTTTTCATGAAGCAAAAGCCAGACACAAAAGGCCACATATTACATGATACCATTCTGAAATGTCCAGAATCATAAATCCACAGGGACAGAAAGTCTGTCTGAGGCTCCCAGAATCTGAAGGAGAAGGGAAGAGTGGAGAGCGATGATGGGTACAGGGTTTCTTTCTTTGGTAATGAAAATGTTCTGGAATTAGATAGCTGTGATGATTACACAATCTTGTAATATTGTAAAAACCACTGAATTGTACATTTTAAAAGGGCAAATATGACAGCATATGAATTTTATCTAAGTAAAAATAAGTAAAAAAATAAATAATCCTCTCTGGGGCAAAGGGTTAGCTAAAAACACATCTTCTTTAAAAAATAAAAGATTGGAAAAACAAACTAAATGTTCACCTGGAGGCTGGTGAAATAAAGTCAGGTGCATTCAACCAAGGGAATATCACGTCCACACACAGTAGGCACATGGAGTCATACTAAAGGTAATGAGGTATTTTAAAATGCTGTAGAAATGTGTTTCATATGCAAGGTATATTAATAAATTTTTTTAACTCAGAAAAGGATGCCCACAGGACTTCCCTAGTGGTACAGTGGATGGAAATCTGCCTGCCAGTGTAGGGGACACAGGCTCGATCCTTGGTTTAGGAAGATTCCACGTGCCCTGGAGCAACAAACCTCCTTCACCACAACTACGAAGCCCACACTCTAGGGACCGCAAGCCACAAGTACTGAGCGCAAGTACTGCAGCTATGGAAGCCCGTGTGGCTAGTGCCTGTGCTCCGCAACGGGAGAATCCACGGTAATGAGAAGCCTGCACACTCAATAAGAGCAGTCCCTGCTTGCCGCAAGGCCTGTGAGCAGCAACGAAGACCCTGGGCAACCAAACATAAATAAATTTTTAAAAATTTTAAGTCTTAAAAAAAAAAAAAAAGTATGCCCACAATAGTCTAATGCCCTTCTCCCAAAGTAGAAAACAACCTTAGAAACCAGTTCTAACTTCTGGCCTCCAGACTGTAAGAGAATACATTTGTTATTAAAAATTTTTTTTTCCTTAAATAGGAAAAAAAAATTTTTAAGCATACCCATAGTGGAGTCTATAATGATAGAAAAAACAAAATTTATGTATACATACATGAAAAAGTCTAAAAACTTGCTAACAGTAGTTATGTCCTGGTAGTAGTATTAGAGGAGCTATTTTTTCTTCATTTGGTTTAGCTGTACTTTTCTGGGTTTTTTTTGACAATTAGCACTTATTAAGTAACAAATATATATTGTTTTAAAAACAAGTATCCTAACAAACAGTGGTACTAACACCTCAAACAAAGAAGAAAACAAAGGGTGAATAAAAGAATAAAGACAAAAAAAAAGAATAAAGACATCAAATTTAAAACCTTATCACAGGCCTAACATTTTAGTAAATCCAAATTACTAGATGATAACTCCACAACCACAATCCTAATGCATCCTTACTCTTGCTTCGGCAGAAATTTACAATATGATAAATTTAATTTATAATACAAACGTGACAGTGCTAAAAATTATGTTATTTTGACAAAATCGGAACAGTGACTCCAAGGGACTGGTAACGAAAAAATAAAAGACCAGGTCCCAATTCTCAGTCCAGAAAATGGTTCCAATGAAACACAGTTTATTTTAGCAGAGGTATGAAAATAAAATATTTGTTCTACACAGTCTGAAGGCATCGTTCAGATATAAAAATATTGTTGAAAACAAAACCTTACTACCACCATCAACAAAAAAATCACCACTAAGCACAGGGTTTACTCCCACAAAATACAGCCAAGCCAAGAGAAAATAAAGTTTACTCAAAACATATGAAAAGAAGGCCTCTAAATTTTGAAATCAACACTGCACTTACTCTTTTATATGTTTTTAGTTAAATGAAAATAAAACTCTACTTCATGCCAGTTTCCAAGAAAAAGAAACATGTGAAGGAAACACTGCAAAATAATTCAAAGATAAAAGAGTTCAAGTGATACTGCTAACTTCAAAGCAAACTGAAAAATAAGGCCCTTTAAAGTCAATTTTACTTAGATTTTTAACTGCAGACGTTCTCAATACTGCCAAGAAGTTTTTAAAAATAAAAATTAAAAAGTTAAAATTAGGTGGAGTTATTCATGAGAAGGTTATTATAAAAGCATAATAAACTATTGCTACTCATATGAGAACAGTTAAAATAAAAAAGTGATAATAGTAAATACTGGCAAGGATGCAGAGAAACCAAATCACACATACATTGCTGGCAGGAATGTAATCTGATACAGTGGACTCTAGAAAACAGTTTACCCGTTTCTTTCAAAATGTGTGCTTACCAAATGACCCAGCACTTTTGGGCATTTATCCCTCTAAAATGAAAACTTATATTTACATAAAAATGTGTACTTCATGAAACAGTTGTATTTGCAAAAGCCAAAAACGATATATAAACTCTTCTGGAAGGTCCTTCCATCGTTAAACTGTGGTACCTCCAAATTTTGGAACACTGTGCACGCATGCACTCAAAACATGTCCAACTCTCTGCGACCCCATGGTCTGTAGCCCTCCAGGCTTCTCTTTCCATGGATTCTCCAGAAAAGAATGCTGGAGTGGATGGCCATGCCCTCCTCCTGAGGATCTTCCCAACCCAGGGATAGAACCCATGTCTCCTGCTCTGCAGGTGGATTCTTTACTGCTGAGCCACCAAGGAAGCCCTTTGGAACACTGCTGCTGCTGCTAAGTTGCTTCAGTCGTGTCTCAGCATTAAAAAGGAAGGAACGACGGGGCTTTCCTGGTGCTCCAGTCACTCCCTGTGCAGGAGGCCTGCGTTTGATTCCCGGTTGGGGAACTAGATCCCACATGCCACAACTAGAGATCCGGCACGTGCAACTAAGACCTGGAAGGAACTATTAAGACACAAAATTTTGGATAGAACTCAAGGAATTACAGTAACTGGAAAAAAGTCAAAGTACTATATGATTCCATTTATATAACATTTTCAAAATAAAAAAATGTAAATATGGAGAACAGATTAGTAGCTAGAGGTCAGAAATGAGGGGATGTATGCATGAAAATAAAGGGAGAGCATGAGGGAGCTTTGAGGTGATGGTATAGTTCTGTATCTTGATTGTGGTGGTGGTCACACAAATCTACACATGTAATATTTTCACAGAACTATACACACACACTACACAAATGAGTATATATAGAACTGGTGAAATCTGAATAATGCTGTGGATTATAACAATGTCAATTTCCTGGTTTTGAGATTAAACAATAGTTATATAAGATGTTATCACTGGGTGAAACTAGGTGAAGGGAACATGGGATCTTTCTGTACTATTTTCTGCCAGTTTCTGGGAATCTATATTTCAAAATAAAAAGTTTAAAACAAATTAGATGGGGCTAACGCACGAGAAAAATATAACAAATACAAAACGCTTAATATAGTATATGTTAGTATATGGAACATGGTAAAAAGGTTCCATGAGCATTTTTACAAAATAGAGCATTTTAATAAAGCAACTAATTTGAAAACATAGGTTTCTGTATACTCAAACTATTTCAGCAGAAAGCATGCTTTGAGCTACAATTCCAGAGTTCAGTTATCACATACTACATGAAATCTCTTATGTACACGGCAAGATTTTTTTTCACATTCTGACACTGTTCAAGTGATTAAGGAGCCCGTATACAACAAAAGCATCTCCACATTCAGTTTTTTCCCAAAATCTTTTAACTCTAACTTCAACATGACCCAAAGCCCTTAAGTATACAGAAGTCTCTAATATCATCAAGTAACTACAGGATGGAGTAAATTAACAGCTGCTGTTTGGGTTCAAATTCATGAAAAGTCTAGCTTGAGGGCATCCTCAACATTAATAAATACTCTTAGAAAAGAATAATTTTGTGTCATGTCAAAAATGGTAAAAAAATGAATTGAAAGTCTTTTTGGTGTTCTGTAGCAACTGAGTCCCTAACAAATATTCTGAGGGTTACAAAGAACATTCTACTGGCCGTCCTCTGAATTCCTGAAGCAGGCTGAGCTGTTCAGCCAGCTCTGCAGGAAAGAGTCAAAACAGGAGCCTCAGTCAGCTGGGAGCTGGACCCGAATTCTCCAATGAGCATCCTCTCTGGCCTATAGCCCTGTCAAGACTACTCCATACCCATGTGTGTATTAATGATTAATAGTCTCCAGTGCGGTGGGTGTGATCCTGAAACAGTTTTCTCCACTAAATTTTGTTCTAAAGGAAAAATAGAAAGCTGAGTAAAATCACACAACACCTTGCTTTTCTACTTTCCTTAGAAAAGTACCTTAAATTTTTCTCAGCTTCAACAGGTATAAGAATATACCTAAACACAACTATTTGATCAGTTCACTATCTGCAAGGGAGCCCGTATATTTTCTTCCCATGGACCTTGCAGACTCCGAACACTAGGATTTACTGATAGGGGTTTCATGGAAGAAGTTGTGACGTAAGGCCATCTATCACACCAGGACCGGATTGCTGGAACACACTCACCCTCCTCCTCCCTACCTGGTATCCCTTTCTCACGCTTCATTTCTAAAAGAAGCTAAACCTTCTGTGTGAACCCAGGGTAGATTCCAGAAAGCTCCAGTCACTGTTCGCGTTTGTCTTTCAACATCTAAAAACTTAAAGGGTACTGCAGAAAAATTCCACAGGCTAAAAAGCCAATGATTCTGACAGGGTGACACTGTTCACTGACACAGATTTTAGACAGATGAGTTGTGGCATGGAAGTAGCTTAGTTGTACACGGTATACCAGATGTGAGATTCTCAAATAGGCATTACATTGTTAGTGTAGAATCTACAGTGCAGAAAACCTAATGTCTTCTTAAAAGCACACTTCAGCACCCAAATACAGAAAAATTCCATAACCTGAAGGCCCTAGTGCACTGAAGAATTCCTGTGGGCTACATACGCAAATACACAGAAATTATGTGCTAAGTCGCTCCAGCTGTGTCCGACTCTTTGCGACCCTACAGACCACACAGCCCATCAGGCTTCTCTGTTCATGGGATTCTCCAGCCAAGAATACTGGAGTGGGTTGCCATTTCCTTCTCCATTGGATCTTCCCCACCCAGGGCTCGAGCAACTCTTATGTCTCCTGCGTTGGCAGGCAAGTTCTTTACCACTAGCGCCACCAAATTATACTTAGAACAAGCCCTTGGACTAAGGCCTCTAAATTCATGTTAATCTGCCCAATCACTTTGAAGCCAGCACTAACATCAATCCCACTGATCATATTGTGTAGAAATAGAAAGAGGCCATAAGGTCAGTGCTGAAGAACAGTGTCAGCATCTTGGACTTAACTGCACAACATACACAAGGAAGGACACTGACCCACTGCAGTGAAAACGACTGTATCTCAGCCCCCAAATTTCATCGCCCTGCTAGACAGTTCCATCTAAACATCACCGTACCTTTCGCTCCAAACCAATGGTCCTAACCCTTATGTTCAACAATAACATTTTCCCATTCAGATTCAAAGCTGTTATTAATAACATGGATTTAAATCCATGAAGGGAGTTAGAATCTTTTCCATTCTTACCTTGTAGCACCTCTCACATTCATTCTTTCCCATTTCCAACCCCATCATTCCAGTTCAAGAAATCATTCCTTAAACCCAAGTTTCCCAGCAGGGACTTCCTACACCATAGCCAGCGTTGGAAGGGAATGAATCCCCAAAAGTAGAATAAGCGAAAGCAACTTCATAAAGAAAAAATGGAAAGCAAACAAACTCCCTGGATCAGGGATTCCTGGAGAAGGCTGAGACGGTAAGCTCAGATGAGAGGAGTCTTTTTGAAAGAGGACTATGAGGATTTCAGAATGCCACGCAAACATCTTACTCTACATTTAAGAAATTTCCATCTTACCGCAGCTGAAAAAAGAAAGAAGTGTCATCTTAACTAGCAACCTAGTAGATAAGAGAAAACATATACATAAAATGAAAATTAAACATAAGCAACTATACCAAGATGAAATAAGCACTACAAGATTTTAGAGACAGTACAAAAAAAATCAAGAACATGAGCAATGAACTCAAGGTTTTGAACTGTATCTTGGAGTGTTCAGGGAGTAAGTCAACCTGCCGTAGCAAAACAGAACACAGATAGATCACAGATGTGGGACAGAGTGTGTATCCAGCTGCCCCAGGGTTCCAGACCACTGTTCATGTGCTTTTTCTTCCTCTCCCTACCTGGATGGCCAAGGACCACAACAATTTTTTTAACCTATTAGCTAAATGTCAGTCACATCCCAAGAACTCTCAATAGTTTTACTAGGCTTAATCACAGGAGAGCATAACATTGAGGTGCATTCTGAATTCAGATTTTTTAAAATAGCTGTATTAAAAACAGCAAGACTTTCCTAAAAGTTAAGAAATAAGGGTCCATAAATCACACCAAGAATTTTTAAGCACTCAGACACTCTTACAAAAACGCTTAGGTCCCGCTTAATAAAATTTTAAAAATTTAACTGATGACATCCTCTAAAGGAGGAGGCAAAAGAATGATGAATCGATAAGCAGTTTTAAGATAGGTTTACAATCTGTTTTTAAACAGCAATTCCTCTGGAAATGGAAATTCCTCTCCTTAATCCCTTTGAGGACAATGTAGTATTTGAATCCAGGACTAAGAGTATCTTGCTTCTACCTAAATTCACATGTGAGCCTTTTACAGTATCCTGAACATTAAATTAGCAAGTAAAAAGGAACTTCTAAGCTATCAAAGAGAGGCAGCCAGCATTTTGGATTTATAATACACCTTTGTTACATACATATGCAGACGTGTCAGTAAAACGAAACTAGGGAACTTGGAGGTTTTAACTGGCAGTGATTACTTAACTGGAGCTTATTCCTGTGAAATGAAACTATCAGAATCCCTCAATATTTGCGTGTCATCAAACCACAGGTTTATGCTTCATCTTAGAAATGCTATCAGGATGGAACCATGAGCTTTTTATTGAAAGATGACCATGGAGAGCGCCCTTGAAGCTTAGCAATAGAGGACTCAATCCAAAATGATCCCCCCTGGAAAGTGAGGACAGGTCTGACATGTACCCCAGTGCCAGTCTTAAAATGCTTAACTGCGATTTTCCATAAAGGGTGGGAGTTGTAATAGTAGCATAGAGCAGACACCAGCCCACTAGAAGCAGATGGAACCCACCAACTCATTTTAACCAGACCTTCAAAAAGGTACACAGAACTCTCTCTGCTTGCCAAAGTGGGGCAGTTCTGAATGAGTGAATCTAAGAAAAGGTTCCACAAGGGACTATTAACGGTGATTTCACTTGCCTACTTGTAACCCATGATGTAAAACAGGATCTGAAAAGTGAAATTAAAGCTCATTCTCCGTATTCAAACTACATGCACGCACGCACACGCGCGCGCACACACACACACACACACACACACATACATAATCCAAAACCTTCATTTTACAAAATTTTTGTAAGACTTTGTAATCTACCCCAGCACAGGGGAAATCAACCTGGAAACAGTCCCTGCTTGTGTACATAATTCACTAGGGGTCAGGTAAGATTCCATTTTGTAACAGCTGAACTTTAAACAGAAAGTCATTAGTGCTGCAACGTTCACTCATTAGCATAAAGTTACCCCCTAGGATGAAAAGCACTGGCTGTCTCTGCCAGGATGACAACTTTACAGTGAGAAACTGGGGCCAAGGACGATGAACTCCTAGAAAGTTCCATCCGCCTGGAAAGAAGAGCTCACCATCTCCACCAGCCTAAGCTTAACTGTCACCTCATTCCTCACTCCCAACACAGCAAGGCATCACTAACATAGGAAATTCTAAGAAATAAAAAATAGAGAGATGGGCCAAAGGGTCAATAGCCAGCAAAGCCTTTCAGCGCTGCCACGATTCCTGTTTGGGATTGGGGGAGGGGGAGGAGCTTTCTGGATGTTTCTATTCTTGGCAAGGAAAGCACCTCCAGGTCCGGTACCGTGAAAAGGCACTAACACAGGAATGTTCTCAGGGAAGGAATGATTTGCCTGTGCTAGGCGACTTCATTTTGGGGTGTGATGATGTGAGGCAGGGTGGGGAGGGCTAGAGGGCTGGGGAGAGGAGAGAGAGAAGGTGTGTTTGACTAGGGGGGGGATGGGAAGAAAGAGTGGATGGATGGGGGGGGGGGGTGGTCCAGGGAAGATGTGAACGGTTAGGAAGGAGGATGTGAATGACTAAGGGAGGTGAGGGGAGGGTGTGAAGGGTTGAGAGGATGTCCAGAAAAGGCGTGGAGGAGAGAGGGAGGGGGCAAAGGTGTGGACTGCTAACGAAGGTTGGGGGAAGGTGTGGACGGACGGAAGAGGGATGGCCATCAGACCCCTGAGAACAGTAACTAAGGCAGGCCGAGGTTGGGGGGCCTCACCCAGGCTCCCCTCCCAGCCCCTCTTCTGTGGGCGTGTGCCCGGCTGCGCGTGTGCAAGGGCCAGGCCACCAGGCCGCAAGGCCACCACTCACCCCACGACTCCCTGGTTGTAGTTCCTCCGCTTCCACGGGGTCCCACTGTACACGCCCCCGCCGCCGTCTGCCCGGCCGCCCCCCGGGGCCCGCCCTCCGCTGGGCTGCAGCAGGCTGTAGTTGAGTCCGTAGGTGCTAGCCTTGTTGTCCCGCTTCCTCTTGTTGCTGCTGCCTGAAGCTGGGTCCGCGGGCTCCGCGGCAGGGACGGCGGTCGAGGAGTGCGGGGACGGGGACGCCGAGGGGGACGGGGACGCCGAGGGGCCCGCGGCGGCTCGACGGGCCCAGGCCGCGGGCTGATGGTGGTTGTTGTTGTTGTTGGTCGTCTCCAGGGGCAGGAAGTCCCGCTGCTCCGCCGGCTGCGCGTGGCCGCCCAGCAGGCGCTCCCCGGAGCGGTACATGCCGGCCGGGGCCGGGGCCGGGGCCGCGCCGCTGGGGCTGCCGGTGCTGCTGCCGCTCCCGCCGGTGGCCGTGCTGCTGCCGCCGCCGCCGCCGCTCGCGCCGCCGCTGCTGTGACAGTGGTGGTTGAAGTAGAGGTTCCTCAGTCCCTGGGTGGTCTCCCAGATCTGCATCCACAGACTGTTGGACGGTCCGAGCTGCTCTGGCTGGAACCAGGCGATCCTCGGATCCATCAAACGGCGGCGGCCGCTGCCCCCGCCCCTCCCGGCTGCCCGCAGGGCCGCCGCCGCCGCCGCCGCCGCGCCTCAGGCGCACGCCCGGCCTCGGCTGCTGCTGCCGCTGCTGCTGCTGCTGCTGCTGCTGCCGCTGCTGCTGCCGCTGCTGCTCGGGGCCCGCCGCGGGCGGCGCGGTCGCGCAAGGAGCCCGGCCGGCGCAGGCGGCGTCGCTCCCGCCCTCGGGGGTTCTGCGGGCCCTCCCCCCCCTCCCTCCGCCCCTCTGCCGAGCCCCTGTCACCGGGGTCCCTGTGCAAATGGCGGCGGCAGCGGCAGCTCCTGAGAAGGGCTAGCGGCGGCGGCGGCGGCGGCGGCTGCGGCGCGGCGGCAGCGGCGGCGGCGGCGGCGGCGGCCCGGAGGGGGGGTGGGGGGGGAGGATGCGCCTGCTCTGTAGCGTCCTTACTCCTCCGGGCCCGGGGCGGGGCCTCCGTCGGCTCCGCCCCACTCGCTCCGCCCCCGCCCCGCCCCTCCCTCCCGCGCTTGCCCCGCCCCCGCCGGGCCCAGCCGCGGGTCCAGCCCCAGAGGCCGCACTGTGCGTCACAGAGGCTGCGGTGTGGCGCGTCTGAGAGTCGCAACCGCCCGGTCTAACCGTCCCGACCCCAACTAGGGAGGGGGGCGGGGGTCGCACGTACCTGGGCGTCAGGGTACCCCTGACGCGCGTGCCGCCTCCAGTCTCAGTTTCCTGGACCCCGAGCCTGGGTGAGGCCGGACGGAGGCCGATCGCCACCAGCTCCGGAGGGAATAGATTGTGGGCGGTGCCGCCCCGCCCACTGTCCCCTCCCCCAGGCTGCAGCGCCCGGATCCTGGGGCTTCTCTAACCCCTCCCAGGATAGATCTCCGCTCTAAGCACCGTTCCAGAGGACGGAAGGTGCGTCCCTCTTTCCAGCAGAGCACGTGTCCGGGACCTTGCCCTGATGCAGGCTGCGCTGGTTCCTCTATTGCTTGGCCACCCGGTTGCCCCCAGCGCCCTCCCTGCCGCGCCCTAGCCAGGACTGGGAGCCGCAGGACTTGGTGGAGGGTTTCCCCACGCGACCCCGAGACTGGAGAAACCTGCTCCCACCTACAGGGGTGGACACGCTTCTTCGTAGAGTGCGTAAGCCATGGGCTCAAAACCACCGTCACACACCCCAACCCACTTTACAAAGACTTGCACACATAAACACACGCAGACGCACAGGCAGGGAGACAGACACACAAGCCACTCAGCGTGTGAAGAAACCACGTGCCCGAAGATGCATCAGCAACCATGAAAAACCCTTCTTAGTTCAGAATGAAAGAAAACCCAAAACCTTTTAAGCCTAATTTGGGGACCATATTGTTGGCACCAGTAGAGATTTTCCACAAACCCCTGCGGTGAAAGATAGGCAAAAGGGTGTTTTAAGTATTTCAAATCATCAAAGGAAAAAGGAAAAGAAACAAGCATGTTTCATGTGTGCCCTCTAAGGTTGGTCCAAAGTCCAGAATGAGTCCCTAATGCCCAATTTTGGCCTGTTTTGGGAGCTCAATATCCTGGAAAGGTTTTTTGGCAAAGATGAAAATATAAAGCATCACTTTACCTTTTTTCTTGCTCAGAGAATAACATGGGCATAAATGTGGAAAACACACACACACACACACACACAGAATTTTGGTTAATTCTATTTGTTATTGCTTTACTATAAATCAGTATTAAAAGTTGTCTCAGAATGAAGTTTGCTATGTTCTGAGAATTATATAGGAAAATGAGTAGTGATATTTTTATGCTATTCACATTGACAAATTAAAAAATAAAGCATTGTATAGAAAAAAACCCTTATTTTCATAACTTCAAATTGGCTTTAAAAATACAAGTGAGAGAAATGCAAAGCCAAAAAATGTAATAGCAAGTTCCCACTGTCTAGAAATAACTACCGTGAAGACTAATAAACGCTTTTCAAAAAAATCTTTCCATGCATATGTTTCAAGACAGTCTTTTTTTTTTTTCATCTCAGGTGTACATGAGTTCAAGACAGTCTTTATTAGCTTTTTAAAATTTTTTATTTTATTTTTGGCTGTGCTGGGTCTTTGTTGCCACACTCGGGCTTTTTCTAGTTGTGGTAAGTGGGGGCTACTCTAGTTGGAGTGCTCGGGCTTCTCACTGCGGTGGCATCTCTTGTTGCAAGGAGATCCAACCAGTCCATCCTAAAGGAAATCAACCCGGAGTATTCATTGGAAGGACTGATGCTGAAGCTGAAGCTCCAAAACTTTGGCCACCTGATGCAGAGAACTGACTCATTTGAAAAGACCCTGATGCTGGGAAAGAGTGAAGGCAGGAGGAGAAGGGGCCGAGACAGGATGAAATGGTTGGATGGCATCACCGACTCGATGGACGTGAGTTTGAGCAAGCTCTGGGAATTGGTGATGGATAGGGAAGACTGCCATGCTGCAGTCCATGGGGTCCCAAAGAATTGTATGTGACTGAGTGAGAGACTGAACTGACTGAAATGTCAGAAATCAACACCTGTTATCTTTGAGTGCTTGTTTCTTCAGGCAAACCTTGAGACCTAGTAAAGTATTAACAAAATGATCAGATGAACTGGTATACATAAAAGTATACTTTGTAAAATATGGGCTGAAAAGTGAGATATTACTCTTCTTGTTCACCTGCCGGCAACGCTGATCGGTCAACCATGTCACGCACCCACGTTCCAAGGCATTCATTCAGTAAACTTTGGTTGAATGTCTAGTATCCTTGCAGAACTGAGCTAATTGTTTTAGAGATGATAAATAAGTGACCAGGACTTTTCCCTGCCTTCCATGAAGGTATTGTCTGGTTAGGGAGGCAAAAAGCAAATATTCAAAGTCAAATTAAAATTCATTTAATTAATTCAAGTAATATGTCTTGAGCAATTATTATGTGGGGAATATATAAGAATCTGGGGAGTATATAAGAATCCGGGGATATAGCAATGAACATGATACGGTCCCTGCCTTCGTGAACCTTGCATTCTAGTAAGGCAAGCATATAAGGTCAGACAGACAGCTAAATGCTGTGCAGAGAAAGCAAGCAAGCTAAAAGGCTAGTGACTGTGTGCTATTTTTAGATGGGCTAATCAGGGAAGACTGCTCTGAGGAAGTGATATTTGAGCAGGGACTTAAGTTAGGGAGGAGACCATGACCATCTAGGGAATGATCCATCAAGTAGAGGGAATAGCAAGTGCAAAGGCCCTGAGGCAGGAATATACTTGGTGTGCAGGATGATAAGGCAGTGCAGTTGTGTTGAATATGTGTGGAATCATAGAGTGTCTCTTCTGGAAGTTTCCTCAAAACCATCTGGTCTAAAGTAAACCAGTAGAGAATTTATTTTTGGCTGCACTGGGTCTTTGTTGCTGTGCACAAACTTTCTCTAGTTGTGGCTAGTAGGAGCTACTCTTCTGCATGGGATTCTCATTGCAGTGGCTTCTCCTATTGCAGAGTACAAGCTCTAGGCACATGGGTGTCAGTAGTTGCAGCATATGGGCTCAATGGCTGCAGTGCATGGACTTAGTTGCTCAGAGTTGTGTGAAATCTTCGCAGACCAGGGACTGAACCAGTGTCTTCTGCATTGGCAGGTGGATTCCTATCCACTGTACCCAGGGAATTTTAAAATACCTAAAAATATATTCACTTTCCCCAACAAATCTGCAATGTTTTGTCACAAGGTAATCTACTACTGCAAGCAAAGAGAAAGACTATTCCAATTTCAATAATAAATTTTGATTACTCAACCTTTTCATTTTGCTATTTAGAACATTACATTCTTTAAAACCACCTTCATTAAATCGATGAGCCAAAAAATACAGCTATCAAAACCCCAGACATTTTCCTGCATAATGTAATGTCCTATTCATTCTCAGTATTCATGTTCTTTGTTGTTGTTTAGTCATTCTTAGAGGGGAAAATATTGAGTTGATGATCTCAACTTGTAAGATTTACAGAAATACCAAGACTGTGCAGAGTGAAAATTAAATAGAGAAATGAGAAGCAAGTTACCCAAGAATCAAGCAAATCTAAATATGATTTTGCTGATTTATTACCTTGAATAAAACAGAAGGGGAATTGCACATACATATACTACTACATGGTATTATAAATAATTGTCATTATAATTAAATCTTAGACAGTATGATTACATTACTCCACTCCAGAGTTCACAAAACCATGAATAATAGTCACATAGTTACAGTGATTAGTATCTTCTGTGTTTAGGAAATGAAGCATTTGCTCCAGGTACTAATAACCTGGGGCTGAGGCACCATTTACAACTTTCCCTTTTTTGTGTGGAGTATACACCATTGTACCATGTTTGTTTCCTCTCTTGTGAATACAAAAAGGATTCCAAGTAGGGAATTAAATTTCAATGAGACTTCAACATAACAGGCAATGTGAAAGGCTGTATCTGGTTCTGCACAGTGAAAATTTCTTCACTCCTAACTTTCAGGGAAAAAATGGCTCAAATTGTGTGCATTCTGGGATTTTTGAAGTGAAAGTATCTGTGTGTGTATGTGTGTGTGTACAGTACACACGCGTGTGTTTAAAATCTTTATACTACAATTCCTATACCATAACATTCACTGTCTTTATTTTGGCTGCACTGGGTCTTCATTGCTGTGTTCAGGCTTTCTCTAGTTGCAGCAGGCAGGGGCTAGCTGCCGTGAGCAGGCTTCTCCTTGCAGTGGCTTCTCTTGTTACTGAGCACAGGCTCTAGGGTACACAGGTGTAGTTTGGGCTCACAGGCTCAGTATTTGTGGCACACAGGCTTAGTTGCCTTGAGGCATGGTGAATCTTAATTCCTGTACCAGGGATCAAACTCATGTCCCCTGCGTTGCAAGGCAGATTCTTAACCACTGGACCACCAGGGGAGGTCCTGACTCATTTTTAGTGTACAATTTAATGACTTTTACTAAATTTACAAAGTTGTGCAGTCATCACCACAATCCAGTTTTGGATGATTTCCAACCCTAAAAGGATCTCTAGGGCCTATTTGCAACCAGTACCTTTTCCCAGCCCCAGGCAACTACTAATCTACTTTATATCCCTATTGATTTGCCTTGATAATCTCTGTTCTGAGCAGTGTTTTCATATAATATGACCATGGTAGCTGCTAAAACCCCAACAAAGAGTTGCTTGCCCAGCCTAATGGACCATGGGAGAAAAAAAAAAAAGAAAGAAAATACTGCCAGAATGAGTGCATTTTCCTATAATTCTTGACCTATCTGTAAAAAGTCTGTACATTTTTCAAATTTTAAGTTTCTACAAGGCTATTGAGGCAATTCCTTCTACAGTCTTTCTGTTTGTAAGGGAAGTAGCATCTTTGGTCTCGAGCGGGCAAAGCAGAGGCTGGCAGCCCCTGGGCAACCACTCTCTGGAGAGAAAGCCCAGAAACTCAGTCAGAATCCAACATTCACATAACTCTGCATTTTACCACCTCTTTTTATAACTCTTCACTGCAGGGCAGTGTGTGGATGAGAGAGAAGACCCCAGGAAAGGCAGTCTTGCCTAGAAGGTGTTCACCCTCATTTACTTTTGTTACCCATCATCAAACAACCCAAGCAGAGAAATCCCATTTCTAAAGACAAAGACTCTTACTAAAAATTAAAGGCTCACCCTAGAACAGGGGTCCCCAGCCTCCGGGATCTAATGCCTGATGATCTGAGGTGGAACTGATGTAGTAAGAATAGAAATTAAGTCCACAATAAATGCGATGTGCTTGAAACCATCCCCCAATGCCATTCGTCAAAAAATTGTCTTCCAAGAAACCAGTCCCTAGGGTCAAAAAGATTGGGCACTGCTGCTCTAGAACATTCTCTTGCTAGGACCTACATAAGTTGAAAGGTAGTCCAGAATTTCTCTTTGAAAAATAGTTATTTAGTACGATGGCTAATTTTAGGTACCAACTTGACTGACTATGGAATGCCCAAGATTAAAAGCATTATTGCTAGGTGTGAGGATGATTTTGGATGAGATAAGCAATCATTTGATTTGAATCAGTGGTCTCAGTAAAGTAGATTATACTTTCCATTGTGGGTGTACCCTGGGGACTTCCCTGGTGGTCCAGTGGTTAAGACTCGAACTCCCAGTGCAGGGGGCGCTGGCCAGGGAACTAGATCCCACATGCCGCAACTAAACATCCCGCAGGTCTCAGTGAAGATTGAAGACCCGCATGCCACAACTAATACCTGTGCAGCCAAATAAATAAACAATAGAAATAAAATAACAATGTGAGTGGACCTTATGGGTTCAGTGTCTGAACAGGACAAGAGGCAGAGGAAGGACGAATTGACCCCTTTTTGCATGCCTTGCTGATCCAGCTGAGACATCTCATCTGCCTCATGATTTCCAGCCTGGACTAGGATTTATATCATTAGCGTCCCTGGTTCTCAGCTATTCAGAATTGAACTGAATGAGACCACTGATTTTCTTGGGTCTGCAGCTTGCCGACAGGAGATCAAGAGACTTCTCAGCCTTCACAGTTGTATGAGTCAATTCCTCACAATAAATCTCCATATAAATCTCTATATCTGGTATATATTACATAAATATATAATAAATCCAAATAGACTATATATATATATATATCCTCTTGGTTCTGTTTCCCTGAACAACCCTGACTATTACAGGTTACTGATGCTAAGAAGTAGGGGTACTGCTCTAACAAATACCTAAAGATATGGAAGCAGCTTTCAAACTGGGAAAAGGGTAGAGACTAGGGTATTTGGAGGCAATCGCTAGAAAAGCTTACACTGCCATGAACGGCCCTTTAAAGGTAACTCTTTTTTTTTTTCCCCCTGCTATGCGACTTTTGGGATCTTAGTTCTTGGGCCAAAGATTGACCCTGAGCCCTTGGCAATGAAAGCATGGGATCCTACTGGACCCCCAGGGAATAACCCCCTCCCTTAAAAAAATTATTTTTCAATTTTTAAATTATTCAGTTCAGTTTAGTCACTCAGTCATGTCCGACTCTTTGTGACCCCATAGACTGCAGCACGCCAGTCTTCCGTGTCTATCACCAACTCCTGGAGCTTGCTCAAACTCATGTACCAACCATCTCATCCTGTTGTCCCCTTCTCCACCTGCTTTCAATCTTTCCAAGCAACATGGTCTTTTCCAATGAGTCAGTTCTTCGCATCAGATGGCCAAAGTTTTCGAGTTTCAGCTTCAGTATCGGTCCTTCCAATGAATATTCAGGACTGATTTCCTTTAGGACTAAGTGGTTTGATATCCTTGCTGTCCAAGGGACTCTCAAGAATCTTCTCCAACACCACAGTTCAAAAGGATCAATTCTTCAGTGCTCAGCTTTCTTTATGGTCTAACTCTTACATCTATACATGACTACTGAAAAAAACCCACAGCTTTGACTAGACAGACCTTTGTCAGCAAAGTAACGTCTCTGCTTTTTAATATGCTGTCTAGGTTGGTCATAGCTTTTCTTCCAAGGAGGAAGCATCTTTAGTTTCACAGATGCAGTCACCATCTGCAGTGATTTTGGAGCCCAAGAAGTCTGCCACTGTTTTCATTGTTTTCCCATCTATTTGCCATGAAGTGATGGGACTGGATGCCATGATCTTAGTTTTTTGAATGCTGAGTTTTAAGCCAGCTTTTTCACTCTCCTCTTTCACTTCCATCAAGAGGCTCTTTAGTTCCTCTTCACTTTCTGCCATAAAGGTGGTGTCATCTGCATATCTGAGGTCATTAATATTTCTCCCTGAAATCTTAATTCCAGCTTGTGCTTCATCCAGTCTGGCATTTTGCATGATGTACTCTGCATGGAAGTTCTATAAGCAAGTCGACAATATACAGCCTTGACATACTCCTTTCCCAATTTGGAACTAGTCCGTTGTTCCATGTCTGGTTCTAACTATTGCTTCTTGACCTGCATACAGATTTCTCAGGAGGCAGGTAAGGTTGTCTGATATTCCCATCTCTTTAAGAGTTTTCTACAGTTTGTTGTGATTCACACAGTCAAAGGCTTTGGCGTAATCAATAAAGCAGAAGTATATGTTTTTCTGAAATTCTCATGCATTTTCTATGATCCAATGGATGTTGACAATTTGATCTCTTTAAATTATTAGTTTGTGTATTTATGTTTGGCTGCACTGAGTCTTCAAAACAGGCTTCCTCTAGTTGCAGCCAGTTGGGGTATTCTTAACCTGTGGCTTCTCTTATTGCAAGGCACAGGCTCTGGAATCTTCCCAGACCAGGGATGGAACCTATGTCCCCTGCCTTGGCAGGTTGGATTATTAACCACTGGACCTCAAGGGAGGTCTGGGAATTCCCCTTTTTAAAGGTAGTTCTGAAGAGAGGTCAAAGAAAAGAAGTCTGTAGAGAAAGTCTCAGTCTTCTTCGAGGATTCTTAAGCAGAATGTTGGTAGAAATATGCGTGGTAATGACCATTCTGGTGATGTCTCAGATAGAAACGAAGAGCATATTACTGGAAACCGGAGGAAAGGCAATCCTTGTAAGAAGTGGCAAAGAACTTGGCTGAGCTGTGATTTGTGTTCCAGTGTTTTGTGGAAGATAGAACTTGCAACCAATGAAATTTTATATTTAACTGAAGTGATTTCTAAAAAAAGTATCGAAGGTATGGCTTGGCTCCTCCTGGCGGCTTAGAGTAAAATTCAAGCAGAGAGAAATGACTTAAAGACAGATTGTTAAGCAAAAAGGAAGTTGAACTTAATGATGTAGAAAACTCTCAGCCTATCCATATTGCAAAAAAAAAAAACCAAATGAGAACACTAAGGATATGGCCAAGTGACCATATGGGGCACTGAGAAATGAGTAGGGGTGTGAACCACAGGAGGAATCAGCCATCCCAGGAGGAAAACAACCAGTTTGAACTGAAGAAGGAAATAGGAAGGAATGAAGGAAGGCTGTCAGACTTCAGGAATTTTACGGACGAGACCATAGGCCTAGTTGGTGAGATCGTGTGCTATTCTTTAAGGCAAGGGAAGAGTGGGACTTCCCTGGTGGTCCAGGGGTTAAGACTCCGTGATCCCAATGCAGTGCAGGGGTCCCAGGTTCAACCCCTGATCAGGGAATGAGATCCCACACGTCACAACTAAGAGTTCACATGCTGCAACTCAAGATCCTCCATCCTACAATGAAGGTGGAAGATCCTGTGTGCTGCACTAAGACACAGCACAGCCAAATACATAAATTAATTTAAAAATATATTTTTTAAAGACAAGTAACCCCAAAGGCAATTCAGAGATCATCAGGGGTGCCTCCTTGGTTTCCGGAAAGATAACCATTGCCTTGCTTCCAACAGGTCAGACACCCTCTGCCCACAGCCAGAGGGGAAGGGCCCCCCAGAGCTTTAGGGATGGGGCTTCCTAGGGCTCTGGAGGCAGTGGAGGTGGAACCACTGCCCCAGTGGGTCCGAAACGTGGGGTTTCTGCCCCAGTGGGCCTGAAGGGGAGAGCATGCAGCTGAAGAGTGTTATTCCGGAGCCTTGAGATCTCATGAAGTTTTCCTTGCTGGACTCTGGGCTTGATTGGAACCTTCATCCTGCCTTCTTCCTGATTTCTCCCTTTTACAATGGGCATGTCTGTTCCTATGACTGTCACATCTTTATGTGTTAGAAGCATATAATTTGTTTGGTTTCACAGATTTCACTGCTGGAAAGAAATTAACCTCAGGACGAGTCATATCTCAAGTTCCACCCATACCTGATTTGGATGCTATTCAGGAAAGACTTTGGACTTCAGACTTTAGGGTTGATGTTGAATGAGTTTAATACCCTTAGAGACTTGGGGGATGGAATGAATGTATTTCATTTGTGAGAAGGACATGAATGTGGGGGACCCAGGAGCAGAATATTATGGGGTGAAAGTTTATATCCTCCTCAAATGTACATGTTGAAACCCAACTACTTGATGTAATGGTATAGGAGTGGGGGGATGAGGTGGGTACAAGGTTGTTGTTGTTGTTCAGTTGCTCAATCATGTCCAATTCTTTGTGACCCCATGGACTGCAGCATGCCAGGCTTCCTTGTCCTTCAGCATCTCCCAGAGCTTGCTCAAACCCATGTCCATTGAGTCAGTGATGCCATCCAACCATCTAGTCCTCTGTCGTCCTCTTCTCCTCCTGCCTTCAATCTTTCCCAGCATCGGGGTCTTTTCTAATGAGTTGGCTCTTCACATCAGATGGCCAAGGTGTTGGATATCAGATTAGATGACGTCATAAGGATGGAGTCCTCACGAATGGAATCGATGCCCTTATAAGCATTGTGAGAGAACTAGCTTCCTCTCTGCTCTCCAGCAGAGGAGAGTACATCAAGAAACTGGCAGTCTGCAACCTGGAAGAGGATCCTCACCAGAACCTGACCATGCTGGAACCCCAACCCCAGGCTCCCAGGCTCCAGAACTGTAGGAGATACATTCCTGTTGTTTATAACCCACCTTTTAAGACTTTCTGTGGTATTCTGCTATAGCAGCCTGGACTGACTAAGACACTTCTTCATGAAAAAAGTTTCCAAAACCCCTCTGGAGAATCCAGTTTTACAATTGCTCTTGTTCTGACTTTGAGACTCACCTTCTGCTTTATGCCTGTCAGACTAGAATGGTCTTACCTGCAACAAAAATGTCCCTACTACCTTCAGATAACCTCCTGATCTGCCCTGTTTTACTTCCACACGTTGGAGCTCATATTGCAAGCACAATGAACACATTGCAAGACCATTCACTTCCCTCTCCTTCCACTCTATTTTTTTCATTCATTGATTTATACATTCATTCATTCATCTGGCTGCACCGGGCCTTAGTTGAGGCATGTGGGATCTTCACGTGTGGCATGCGGGATCTAGTCCCCTGACCAGCGATTGAACCTGGGACCCCTGCGTTGGAAGCACAGAGTCTTAGCCACTGGACCACCAGGGAAGTCCCTCCTTCCATCCTGTTCTGCTGACCCTGGGCCACCAACACTTCTTGCTAGGCCACCACAATACCTTTCCAATTGTCATCTCAAAGCATCCACACTTTAACTTCACAATCCAATGTGTCACAGCAACCAGAGCGAACTGTAAAAGTACGAAGTTGACTATATTCTTCTCCTGCAAGTGTATAAAAAAAATCAGTTCTAGATTTTTTTTCTTCCAAAACCTCTTCCTCCCACTGTCTTCTGCATCTTAGTAAATGGTGATGCCATTCTTCAAGTGGCTCAGGCCCAAATCCTTGCCATCACCCATAACGCTCTCTTTTCTTCCCACTGCAAGCACATCCATTCCACCCTTAGGGTGACAAGCTCCACCTCAAACTAGAGCCACCTACTTTCCAGGAAACACACCAGCGCTACTTTGATACAAACCACAATTGTTTTCTGCCAAGATGATTAAAACAGCCTACAAACTGGTCTCCCTGCTTCTACAGATGCCTCCTTTCAGGCTGTTCTCACCCCAGGAACCATGTGATCTTTTGCAAAGGTAAGCCAAACTGTGCTTCTCCTCTGCCCCCAGTTTTCTAACAGTTCTGCATTTTGCTCCGAGATCCTTCCACCCACAAGGCTCTAGCTCATCTCTCCCCATCTCCTCTCTGGCCTCATGTCCTACCACCTGAGTGAGTCCTGGCTGCGGGAGCCTCCAGCAAGCCCACAAGGTAGGGCCCATGCACTTGCTGTCTTAGGCTGGAGCCCACTTCTCTCAGCTCTCTGTGTGGCTCTCTCACTTCCTTCAGGGCTCTGCTCCCACATTGCTGCCCCTCGAGAGGCCTGCCCTGACTGTACCCTGCACATCTGCTCCATTTAGCCAGCTTTATTGTTCCAAGTGGCCCTAGTGGAAAAGAACCCACCTGCTAATGCGGGAGATGTAAGAGATGCAGGTTCAATCCCCAGGTCAAGAAGATGCTTGCAGGAGGGCATGGCAACCCACTCCATGAAGAATTCCCACGGACAGAGGAGCCTGGCAGCCTACAGACCATGGGGTCGCAAAGAGTCAGACATGACTGAGCGACTTAGCAGGCACACATGCATTTAGCACTTATTTGTAGAACCCAACATTTATCTGTCTATTCCTCTGTTGTCTGTCTTTCCATCCTACAGTGTCAGCTTCATGACTCCAATGGCTTGCTTTTGTGTGTGTGTGTGTGTGTGTGTGTGTGTTTTAATTAGAATGTCTGCTAGTTTTATTTCTTTTCTTAGATTAATTTTTATTGGAGTATAGTTGCTTTGCAAAGTTGTACTAGTTTCTACTGTACAACAAAGTGAACTGGCTATATGTATACACGTGTCCCCTCTTTTTGGATTTCCTTCTCATCTAGGTTGCCACAGAGCAATGAGTAGAGTCCCGGGGGAGGCTTGGTCTATGAGGCAGATGGATTCTAAGATGCACCCCTTCACCCATGATCGGCACTTTCTCCTGGTGTTCACATCTTTGTTTCATTCCTTCCTCTTCCATGTGGTTGGGACCTGCGACTTGTTTCCAACCAGCAGAATGTGGCAAAGCGACGAGCTGTCATTCCCATGATTATGTTACATAAGATAAGACTGTCTTTCTAGCTCAGTGGTTCCCCCACCTTTTTAGTACCAGGAACTGGTTTCATGGAAGACAATTTTTCCAGGGGTCAGGGGTGGGAGGGCAGGGATGTTTTGGGGATGATTCAAGTGCAGTAGGGTTTGTGCTCCTATGAGAATCTAATACCACCACTGATCTGACAGGAGGCAGAGCTCAGGAGGGAATGTGAGCTGTAAATACATAGGAAGCTTCACTTGCTCCCTCACCCTTTGCTCACCCCTGCTATACAGCCCAGTTCCTAACAGGCTACAGACTGGTAGCTGTCTGTGTCCCAGGGGTTGGGGGCCTCTGTGCTCACAGATCCACTCTTACTCTCCTGCTGGTCTTGAAGAAGCAAGCTGATGTCCAAATTGTCTGAGAGTGGCATCTGGGAACTGAGGACCTTCAGCTGACAGCCAACTGAAAACCTGAAGCACTCAGTCCAGTCACCACAAGGAAATGTATTCTGTCAACAACTAGAGTGTGCTTGGGAGCAGACGAAGAATCCACCTGAGCCTTCGGATGAGAATGCGGCCCTGCCAACACGTTGACGGCAGCCTGGCCAGATCATGAAGCAGAACACTCAGTTAAGTAGTGCCCAGACTCTTGGTCCACTGAAACTGAGAGATAATAAATGTCTGTTGTTCTTGGCTACTAAATTTGTAGTAATTTGTTACTCAGCAACAGAAAACCAATATAATTTGTTTTGTTCATTGTTCTCTCCTGAGTCCTCAGAACAGGATACAACATTAGGTAGGTGCTCAATAAATGTCTGCTGAATGAGTTATGAAGTTGAGTTTTTCATAAACAATATGAGCTTTTCATATTGTTATGAAAAAGCAAAACAGAAAGAAAACAAGGTGGACAATATGGCTATAATATGCTACCACTCACGTGTGAATACGTGTGTAGCTAACTGCACAAATGTAGAATTTCTCTAGAAGGGTCTATGAGAAACTGACAAAAGTCTAGGGAGGAAAATGAAAATACTAGAAATCCATGAAGGGAGGAGACTTTTATTTTAAACCCTTTTGAACTATTTGAAAAATATTTTTATGCTATAAAGGTAATATTTAAACACATAACACAACTGAACAACATCGCTCCCGTGACTTCAAATTTTAATGATTTCTAAAATAAAAGCATTTCTTCAGCATTTACTCCTTTAGACAGTGCTCTACCTGACCCACCCAAGCAACACCCTGGTCTATTATTCATTTCCACCCAATCTCCCTCCAGGATGTTTTGTGGCAACCATCTTCAACAAAAGAATTGCTACAGACAGAACTAAATATATTTTGCACTTGCACATCATGCTTTGACTGCTTCACAAAGGAGCAGAAAGGCAAATTCTGTTTCTAGACATGTGTAAGCCAAGCCACAAGGGCCTTTTCTATAGTACAATTCAAGACAAGAGGTGCCAAGTATTTCCTTTATTGTTACCATGTATCCAGTCTAAATAGCGTCTCATTCAAGAAAAATGTGAATAATTTAACTTATGAAGTTGCCCTGGAATTTTTGTTGTTGTAGTTTAGTCACTCAGTTGCATCCGACTCTTTGTGACCCCATGGACTGTAGCCAACCAGTCTCTTCTATCCATAGGATTTCCCAGGCAAGAATATTGGAGTGGGTTGCCATTTCCTTCCCAGGGGATCTTCGTGATGCAGGGATTAAACCCACGTCTCCTGCTTGGCAGGTGGATGGCCTGATAAGCTTTAAAAAGTGTGACCAAAATAATGGGGTAGTAGGTCAATTTCCACACTGGTTTGGAAGAAGTGGAAAAAAAAAAAAAAACAACTAAAATTTGCAGGCTGAGGACAAATGGACCCATTACACAACAAGGAAAACTGAGTCAGAGAGTACAGCATAGAGCTCTAGGAGGCCATACACTGTGTGCCTCAAATAGAAACTGCCAAGTTTACCATTTACAAAAAGAAAAAAAGAAAATTAAAAAAACCCTATAGGGCTTGCCTGATGGCTCAGCGGTAAAGAATCGGCCTGCCAGTGCAGGAGACACAGGTTTGATCCCTGGTCTGGGAAGATCCTACTTGCTGCAGAGCAACTAAGCCTATGTGCCACAACTACTGAGCCTGTGCTCTAGCGCCCAGGAGCCACAGCTATTGAGCCTGTATGCAGCAAATACAGAAGCCCTTGCACCCGAGAGCCCAGGCTCCACAATAAGAGAAGCGCAGCAAAGAGTAGACTCTGTTCACCTCAATTAGAGAAAAGCCATGCAGCAAAAAGACCCAGCACAGACAAAAATAAGTAAATGAGTAAATTAAAAAAAACAAAGGACAGACATCAGGTTAGTGACACAGTTTCAAGTGTATAGCCCCGATCTGTTTTGAAACTAGCTTATGTAACACATTTAAGAGCGGCTAAAAGCCTTCTCCTAGTGCTCTAGAAAATGTTTTGACATAATTACTCACTCTCAGCAATTAGTGAGGGACTATGGCCACAGAAACACAAGATTACTTGTTCAAAGTTCTAAATCTGAAACACACAATCATAATGAGTGTTCAATGATTAATCAACATCTGTGAATTAATGGCTAAAAACAGTTATATCATCGCTGTCCAGCTTCTCAAATCATAGTTCACTTCATGTGTGTGTATGTGTACGTAAACATTTCAGTTTTTCATAGATCAGTTTGATTGTGCAATTACTTCAAGCCAAGAAATTCACCAATATGGCTACAAGTTCATGACTAAATCCTATGAAGGTGAAAAGCTGTGTGCAGCGTCTTGGCCAAAGTAACATCCTTCCCAAGAAACATTTAACTTACCTAAGTGGTATCTTTGCCATTCATCCATACATATATATATTTACTTATTCTGCCAACATCTAACACTCATGTACAAAGAGGCATAAGTCAGGGGCATTGCTCATAGTCCAGTGGTCCATGGGTGTGTTGGCATGTTTTCTCATCAGTAGATGTCATTGGGTGTGTGTGTGTGTTAGTTGCTCAGTCGTGTCCAACTCTTTGAGATCCCAAGGACTGTAGCCCGCCAGGCTCTTCTGTCCGTGGAATTCTCCAGGCAAGAAAAATTGAGTGGATTGCCACTGCCATCTCCAGGAGATCTTCCCAACCCAGGGATTGAACCCAGGTCTCCTGCATTGCAGGCAGACTCTTTACTCTTTACTGTCTGAGCCATGAGGGAAACCCATTTGTCATTGCAGCTCAACATTTTTCATTTGGCTGGAATGCAGGCACATGGAGGACAGGCAGAAGGTATGTATAACTTAAATGGAGCCCCTGGGAGCCCCTGGAGCAGTGTCCTGGTGGCACATGCCCTAACCTAGCTCAACATATCTCAAAGAACAAAACTGCACATCTCCCTCATTCCTACTTCTATCAGTTGTTACTACAATTTCTGTTCTAAAACTCTTCAAATACATTTCGTAAGGCAATCAGGCAATTGACAAAATTGGACTCTATGGAAACTCTGTTCATCAATTACATTATATGACCTATAGCTCATTTTTCCAAATCATAGTGAATTAAATATCTTACTACCAAATATGAGAGACCCCCCGCTTAATGTTCTCTTACCTTTATTTTTTATAGCCACTTAAACTCATGAATTATTAAAGAAGCAAAAGGAAATGGAAAGTGAATAAGAAAGTTATTTGAAATGTCCCTGGGGAGTTGGATGCACTTTCATGTAATACCACATAATGGGCTTCCAGGCACTGACAGGAAAGATAAAGGATTCACTCTAAAAATCACACACTTTTGGGAGGAAAAAAAATCTCAATTTCATGCATAAATTAAAATTAGGTACAGTTTTTGTGTCTCTCAGATTGACAAAGATGAAAGACTATGGTTACACAAAGTGCTGGTGAGGATACTGGACAAAAAATCCTTGTTTACTGTGTGTGGAGGGTTTCCCCTGTGGCTCAGCAGTAAAGAATCCACCTGCAATGGGTCTGGAAGATCCCCTGGAGGAGGGCATGGCAAACCACTCCAGTATTCTTGCCTGGGAAACCCCATGGACAGAGGAGCCTGGCAGGCTATGGTGCATGGGGTTGCAGAGTTGGACACAACTGAAGTGACTACACATGGATGCAGTGTGTGTGGAAGAGTGTGGTGGTGGTGGTTTAGTTGCCAAGTTGTGTCCGGTTCTTTAGGACCGCATGGACCCCACCAGGCTCCTCTGTCCATAGGATTTCCCAGGCAAGCACACTGGAATGGGCTGCCATTCCCTTCTTCAAGAGATCTTCCTGACCCAGGGATCGAACTTAGATCTACGGCATTACAGGCAAATTCTTTACCAACTGAGCCACTGGGAAGCCCTTGGGAAGGGTGAAGTGGGGCAGAGCTTCTGAGGATCATTTTGGTCACATCTATCAGATTAAAAGTGAGTGTGTTCTTTGTCCCCGTGTTTCAGTCTGTTTGGGCTTCCATAACAGAATATCACAAACCAGGTGGCTGAAAGTTCTGGAGGCTGGAAGTCCAAGATCAAGGTGCCAAGGGGGCTGGATTCTGGTGAGAGCTCTATTTTTAACTCATAGATAACATTTTCCCCGTGTCCTAAATGTGCACACACAGGAAGAGAGACACCTCCGGAGTCCCTTCCTCTCCTTAAAAGGACACCAGTTCTGTTGGATTAGGGCCCCACCCTTATGACTTCTTTTAACCTTAATTAGGATCTTTAACCTCCCTAAAGATCCTGTCTCCAAATACACAATGAGGGTTAGAATTTTAAGATGTGAATTTAGCAGGGGGAAGGAGTTAGGGGCATAATATAGTTCATCAATTCAGTTCAGTCGCTCAGTCGTGTCTGACTCTTTGCGACCCCATGTATTGCAGCACACCAGGCCTCCCTGTCCATCACCAACTCCCGGAGTTCACTCAGACTCACTCCCATGGAGTCAGTGATGCCATCCAGCCGTCTCATCCTCTGTCGTCCCCTTCTCCTCCTGCCCCCAATCTTTCCGAGCATCAAAGTCTTTTCCAATGAGTCAGCTCTTCGCATGAGGTAGCCAAAGTACTGGAGTTTCAGTTTTAGCATCATTCCCTCCAAAGAAATCCCAGGGCTGATCACCTTCAGAATGGACTGGTTGGATCTCCTTGCAGTCCAAGGGACTCTCAAGAGTCTTCTCCAACACCACAGTTCAAAAGCATCAGTTCTTTGGTGCTCAGCCTTCTTCACAGTCCAACTCTCACATCCATNAAGCAGAAATAGATGTTTAACACCCGGCAAATCCAGTTTTGGAGATTTATCCTGCATTTGTGTTTGCATTGTGTACAGGGATCTTTAAATAAGAATGTTTAGAGACTTCCCTGGTGGTTCAGTAGTTAAGACCTCAATGAAGGGGGATATAGGTTCAATCCCTAGTTGGGAAAATAAGATCCCACATGCTTCATGGCCAAAAAAAAAAAAAAACAACAACAAAATGCAAAACAGAAGCAATACTGTAACAAATTTAATAAAGACTTTAAAAATGGCCCACGTTAAAAAAAAAAAACCTTAAAAAAATAAGAATGATTAAAATTCTATTATCTACAGTAGCCAAGAATTATAAATAACCCAAGCATCCATCAGGAGGGGACTAGTCAAACTAAGGTACCCTCAGTCAGTAAAATACTGCTGTGCAACCATTAAAATGAGTGAGCCAGCACTGAACACACTGACATGGAGAACTCACTAAGCTATACCATTAAGAAGAAAAGGCACAGTGCACTGCAGTTTACAGAACATGATCCAATTTCTATAAAGAAAAAGTATGTTTAAGCACCAATATTTTCTGGAAGATTTACAAGCAACCATTGGCATNTGAGCCAGCACTGAACACATTGACATGGAGAACTCACTAAGCTATACCATTAAGAAGAAAAGGCACAGTGCACTGCAGTTTACAGAACATGATCCAATTTCTGTAAAGAAAAAGTATGTTTAAGCACCAATATTTTCTGGAAGATTTACAAGCAACCATTGGCATCATTACCTCTATGGAGTAGACTGGGGGCATGGGGAAGAAGAATTTGTTCTTTATACCTTTCCATACTGTTAGTACTTTGACTATCCTCACTGCTAGGTGAAAGCATCTTACTTTTTTTTTAAGGTAAAAATTCACATAGAAAAACATTCACCATTTTAACCATTTAAAAGTGTGTAATTCAAGGGCATAAATGCCTAAGGGGCATTCACAGCATTATGCCCATCACTTCTCTCTAGTTTGAAACATCTTCATCACCCCCAGAATGAGTAATAACTCTCCCACCCCACCCAGAGCCTAGAAATCATTAATTTGCTTTGCATCTCTATGGATTCATCTTCTTTGGATATTTCTTATAAATGGAATCATAAAAGTGTGGCCTTTCTGCTTGGCTTCTTTTGCTTAGGATAAGATTTTAAAGGTACAACCATATTGTAGCATGATCATTCCTTTTTATGGCTGAACAATATTTTATTGTATGAATATTCTACATTTAGCTTTTCTGTTCATCCACAATGGGCATTTGGTTTGTTTCCAATTTTTGCTTATCACGAACAGTGCTGCTAAAAACATTTGTTTACATGTTTTTATTTGAATAATTCTTTTTAGTTCTTTTGGGTACCTACCTGGAATGGAATTCTGGGGTCATATGGTAAGTCTATGTTTCAACCTTTTGAGGAGAAATGTTACTTTTTATTGTATTTAAACATTTATCTACCTGCCATAAATGAGACCAGTATATGACAGGATCTTGAAAGATCTTTTAGTCTGGTCTCTCTGGCAATGGACAATATTTATCATAGTTAAAGCAGTAATTTGGGTTTAGCATTATATTTTGTCTTAGATATCATGTATCAAATGGAAAGTCCTGCACTCATATTGTTGACTGGAAGAGTGCATCTCAAAAGGGTACAAGTATTCTTTTGTAACTGCAGAAGGAAATGGCAACCCACTCCAGTATTCTTGCCTGGAGAATCCCATGGACAGAGGACCTTGGTGGGCTACAGTCCATGGGATCACAAAGAGTCAGACACCACTGAGTGACTAACAGTTATTCTTTTGTAACATTAATATCCTTAGACAAGATGCCATCCAATAAACACTAATTACTCAAATTTTAGAAATACTGTTTATTTAAAAAATAATTAGTGACTATTTCACTCCCATTAGGATGGCTATTATCAAAACATCAAAAATAGCAAGTGTTATCAAGGATGTGGAGAAATTGCAACCTTTCACTCTTGGTGGGGGTGTAAAACGGTGCCAACTGTTGTGGAAAACATTATGGCAGTTCATAAAAAAACTAAAAATAGAACTACCACACTGTACAGCAATTCCACTTCTGGATATATACTCAAAAGAACTGAAATCAGAGACTTGAGCAGATATATATATATGCACGCATGTTTATAGCAGCATTATTCACAATAGCCAAGAAGTGGAAGCAACCCAAGTGTCTGTGAACAGACAAATGGATTAAAAAAAAATGATACATGCTCAGACATAGATAAACCTTCAATACATAATGTTAAGTGAAATCAATCAGTCACGAAGCAACAAATATTATGATTCCACTTACATGGAGGTACCTAGAGTATGTCAAATTCATAGACTCAGAAAGTAGAGGGGCTTGTCAGGGGCTGTGGGGTGAAGGGAGTTAATGTGTAATGGTACAGAGTTCTAGTTGAGGAAAATGAAAAAAATCTGAGTTGGATGGTGGTGATGGTTCCACAACAATGTGAATGTCTTTATGTTGCTGAACTGTACACTTAAAAAGCGTTAAAATTATAAATTCACATTATATTTAAATATATTTAAAAATATATTTATGTGTATTTTACCACAAAAAAAGAAGAGGAAAGTACACACACATAAATAAAAATAACTACTGATCTCCTGGTAAGGACACTGAAGGCACATAGAGCAGTGAACATTACATGCAAAACACAGTCCTTGATTTGATAGGACTTACTATCTAGTAGGGGAGAAAACAGAGAAGGCAATGGCACCCCACTCCAGGACTCTTGCCTGGAAAATCCCATGGATGGAGGAGCCTGGTAGGTTGCAGTCCATGGGGTCGCTAAGAGTCAGACACCACTGAGCAACTTCACTTTCACTTTTCACTTTCATGCTTTGGAGAAGGAAATGGCAACCCACTCCAGTGTTCTTGCCTGGAGAATCCCAGGGATGGGAGAGCCTGGTGGGCTGCCATCTATGGGGTTGCACAGAGTCGGACACGACTGATGTGACTTAGCAGCAGCAGCAGCAGCAGCAGGGGAGAAAAACAATAAAAAATGTAGAAATTCAATATATACACACGTTCCCTTAGACACATACCCATCTTAGTCTTTTGCTATCATAAGCACTGCTGTAAAGATCTTCATAGGAGCCGATGCCACTCTACCCCTTAAAAGCAGGTGTTTTTTTTTTTAATTAATTTATTTATTTTTGGTTGTGCTGGGTCTTTGTTGCTGCTCAGGTTTCTCTCTAGTTGCAGTACACGGGCTTCTCATCGCGGTGGCTTCTCTTGTTGCAGATCACCAACTCCAGGGCACAGGCTCAGCTCTTCGGGTACAGGGACCTAATTTCCCCGAGGNTTAATTAATTAATTTATTTTTGGTTGTGCTGGGTCTTTGTTGCTGCTCAGGTTTCTCTCTAGTTGCAGTACACGGGCTTCTCATCGCGGTGGCTTCTCTTGTTGCAGATCACCAACTCCAGGGCACAGGCTCAGCTCTTCGGGTACAGGGACCTAATTTCCCCGAGGCATGTGGGATCTTCCCAGATCAGGGATCAAACCCGTGTCCCCTGTATTGGCAGGCAGATTCTTTACCACTGAGCCACCACTGAAGCCAGTGAAACGAATCGCCGGTCTAGATTTGATGCAGAAGGCTTGGGACTGATGCGCGGGGATGATCCGGAGGGATGGTGTGGGGAGGGAGGTGGGGTGGTCGGGATTGGGAGCTCATGTACACTTGTGGCTGATTCATGTCAAAGTAGAGCAAAATGAATACAGTATTGTAAAGTTAAAAAAAAAAATAGCGACTTTATTTCTCTAAATCCCCAGACCTATGCAAGTAATCATCAAGGTGATCCCTCTTAACAGATACAGAAATGGAGGCACAATTATTCATTCATTTATTTTTGGCTGCGTTCAGTCTGTGATGCTGCTCAAGGGCTTTCTCTAGTTTGGCTGAGCAGGGGCTGCTCTCTAGTTGCGGTGGGCAGGCTTCGCATTCTCGTGGCTTCTCTTGTCGTGAAGCATGGGCTCTAAGGCACCTGGGCTCAGTAGTAGTGGCACAAGGAATGTGGTAGTGTCCAAGGCACGTGGAATGTTCCCAGACCAGAGATCCAACCTGCGTGTCCTGCGTCCCCATTGGCAGGCAGATCTCCAACCACTGGACCGCCAGGGAAGTCCTAGGCACAATTTAGTAAGCAAGTTCTTATAGTTTTATTCTTGTTATCTCTCTTGGATTAAAACACTACTTTTCAAACTAGGTGTATAGCTCTGATTTTCTGCTATGTCATTTCCTCTCATTCCTGTCAGACAAGAGCAATTTCACATGTAGTCCAGCAAGTATCTCCATCCACACATTCAAAGATTAGGTCTCAAAAATCAGCTTTGAAGTTAGTTGCTTGGTCCCCAGAATCCACCAGCCATTTTGAGCTTTAGGAAGAAAGATTTCCCTCTTGAAATTGCCAATGACATGACAAGTTGGTGGTGAGTGCCATCATCCTTCCCTACTAAGTATTTTATACCCCATTTTTTTTTCAGATAGCTATATTATTCTAAGTTGATGGAAATGTAATTTAATCAATCTTCAAGTTAATTTCTGTTAAATAGAGATTTGGGCTGGTATAAGCAATTTTTATGCAGGAGACCAGAGTTTGATCCCTGGGTCAGGAAAACTCCCTGGTGTAGGAAATGGTAGCCCACTCCAGTATTCTTGCCTGGAAAATCCCATTGATGGAGGAGCCTGGTGGGCTACAGTCCATGGGGTCACAAAGAGCCAGACACAACGGAGAGACTTAATCTCTGATATCTGCAGAAGGAAATTAGTTTGATATACAGAAATGAGAATTCTCTTCTATCCTAAGGCAGGGAGTCTGAGATCATCATCCTGCACCCTGGCCAGCACCACTCCGTGGCTGTGGCTAATGCGCAGAACTCTTGCACACCCAGAATATAAATTTATAAACTTATGGATTTTACACACAGTTTCTTCCCCCTGAAACACAACTTAAATATGTCTTGTGTTGGTTTGGATTCTCCCAGAAGCAGGCACTGAGCCAAGGTTTCAAGTGCAGACAGTTTATGTGGGAGGTGATCCCAGGAGACACCAGTGGGGAGCAGGAAAGCCAGATGGGAAAGAGAGGCAGCAAGTGAAGGGTTTGTTTTCAAGCAGGGTACCAGTGTGAGTAACTAAGACTTAACCCTGCGGCAGCATGTGAGGACCTCGGAGCTACCCTATCCAGGGGCAAGTGTGCTGGGTAGTTATTACGCCTCCTCCTGTCAATCACTGATGGAGGGGTTGGGAAGGGGGAAGTTTCCTCCATGCCTGTCATGCTGGGGCAAAGAAAGACCTGGAGGCCAAGCAAAGTCCTCAGGCAAGGAAAGGAGGGGGCTGGCAGCTGGATATGAGGCGGGTGTGCACCAAAGGGGCAAGGATGAGGGCTGATCTGCTCAACAACATCACCATATCTGTCTTTCTAAAACTTCTAAGCAGGATTAGTTGCCTCTTTTCTCCCGTTTCTTCCAGAATTTATTCAGCTGCCCAATGTCATTACACATCACACCTCTCTTTCTCTACAGGGACCCTGCAGCCTCCAAAGGCAAGAACACTGACTTCCTGCACAAGCAGGAAAGGGCACAGGTGAGCGTTACAAAACATGAGGCTTCCAGATGCCTTGTTCTTTCTAAAGGCCTCTTTAAAGCAATGAAAAACCCTAGAATGCAGGAAGTTTCTCTGGTTTCTGGTTGCTATTCTTCTTCCCAAATATAAAGAGAAGAAATCTGGGCTGATTTATGGAATTAAAAATATAATGTTCCAAATAAAAGTATACATCATATGGTGATAAGTACCAAAAAACAAATATACAGCAGAGGAAGGCGGTATAGTGTGCATCAGGTATGCTATTTTATTTACTTTTTCTGGCTGAGCCACACGGCTTGCAGGATCTTAACTCCCCAACCAGGAATTGAAGATAGCCCCAGCAGTAAAAACACCTAGTCCTAAAGGTAAAGAACCGGCCTGCAATGCAGGAGACACATGAAACCTGGGTTGAATCCCTAAGTCCGGAAGATCCCCTGGAGTAGGCACTGGCAACCCACTCCAGTATTCTTGCCTGGAAAATCCCACAGAGAGAGGAGCCTGGTGGGCTACAGTCCATGGGGTCGCAAAGAGTCAGACACAACTAAGTGACTAGGCAACAATAAAACTATTGGATTGCCGGGGAATTCCCAAGGGTATGCTATTTCAGATGAGGGGGGTGGGAAGGGACATCATTTTATATGTTATATATAATATATATTAGTCACAATTACTAAAAGATAAGAAATGTATATATATACACACACACATACACATATGATGTATTATTATGTATTATATGTAATGTACCATATATGTACAAGTGTGTGTGTGTGTATACATATGTGTGGGTACATATATACACTTCTTATCCTTTAGTAATTCAAGTTCTAGGATCTTGTGCATAGATACTTGTGTAAGTACTAGAATATTCACTTCAGCAGTGTCTGTAGCAGCCAAAGACTAGAAACAGTCTAGCCATCTATCGAGGTAAGAAACATTTGTATAGCTTTTAATATGTGTCAGGCACTGTTCTGTGTTTTACAGATATTAACTCACTTAATGCTCAACAAGAAACCTATTAAGGGCCTAATGTCATTATTCCCTTTTTCAGATGAGAAGACCGAGGCACAAAAATTAGGTCATTTGTCCAGCTTAGCCCAGTGAGGAAGTGGTAGAATCGGGTTTCAAGCCCAGGCGATACAGCTTCAGAGTTTGAACGCTTGACCTGGATGCTGTCTTCTCCTCTGAGGGGAGGTTGATTAAATCAATTTCCAACACTTCAATGGAATTCTAAGGCATTGCTTTTTTTAAAAAAATGAGGGGACCTCACTGGTAGTCCAGTGGTTAAGACACCCAATGCAGGGGGCATGGGTTCAATCCCTGGTCAGGGAACTAAGATCCCACATGCCGTGAAGTGCAGACCCAAAAAAAGAAAAAATGAGGGCAGTTTGATACAGTTGATATGGAAATATTTTGAAGATATTAACTAACAGCATGAAGATACTGAACAGTGTGAAAACTACACTAACATTTTTACAAAACAGAGAAGAACACGTGTATGTACTTTTGCAGAGAGAGCGGTTCTATAAGGATGAATGTAAAAACAGAAGGTGTACACTTTTGGGGGGAGAGGAACTGGGAGATAGAAAAAATTTTAAAGACTTTTCTGGCATTGTTTAATTCCTTATAATGCACATGTAATATCTATTTTATTGATTATAACTTTAAAAAATTGAGGACATTCCCTGGCAGTCCAGTGGTTAAGACTGAGCACTTTCACTGCTGGGACCCAGGTTCAATCCCTGGTCAGAGAACTAAGATCCTGCCAGCTGCACAGTATGGTCAAAAATTACAATCTTTTAAATTAAAAAAAATTTTTAAATAAATATAATAAAAATGGAAAGGAAATAAAATTTCTGCCAATAGAGCAATGGAAAAATGTCATCTGATTTTTTTTTAAGATGTATTTATTTGTTTATTTTATTTTTGGCTGTGCTAGAGCTTTGCTGCCTCTCACAGGCTTTCTCAAGTTGCAGTGAGTGGGGCAACTCTTTGTTGCATGGTGCAGGCTTCTCATTGCAGTTGCTTGTTGCAGAGCATGGGCTCTAGGCATTTGAGTTTCAGCAGCTGCAATGCAGGGGTCCACAGTTGTGCTGTGTAGGCTTAGTTGCCTTGAGGTGTATGGGATCTTCCTAGAGCAGGAATCAAACCCATGTCCCCTACACTGGCAGGTGGATTCTTAACCACTGGACCACCAGGGAAGCCCTCATCTTCTGAAATTTTTCTGAAACTTACTTTATACTTCAAGGTCAAAGTAAAAGACTCAAGGTGAAAACTTCATTAACTTTCATATGGCTTAAAAAATTTGGGTGACTTATCAGTTTTACTTTTATCAAATTGTGAAACGTATTAAATTCACGAGTAAATTTTAATGAAAATAATTGCACAATATGGAGTTATTTCCTTAGAGTGTATAATGTTTTTAAAATGGCCATGATGTCAAGCTTCTTTTCTGACTTTGTACACTAACCTTTGAAATAAAAAAGAAAAAGAAAGGCTACTATTTCCAACACCTTTGTGAAATCATTTTGGCTCCATGTTCGGCACCTATTCCACTATCTGTAATTTAAAATCTCATGGCCCTAAAAATGAATCCACTATTCTTTTAATTCAATAGCACTCAGTCCCCCAAAAAACTTCATTTCTTCCTATTTTATTTGAATAACTTTAATTATCTTTATGTTAAATAAATTTAGGAAATTGGTTCCTACAAATGAAAGTAAGAAAGTATTTTTTCCTGGTTTCTTTAATAGTAAATGAAAGTAATCGAAGACTATATCTCCTTTATTCAAAAAGAATTTGTTTTCTTCATGGACAGGCATACATTGCTGAAAATGTTAAAATTTTAGGGCAACTGTGTTCTCATAATTAGGATTCCTATAGGAGATTAGGGAGGATAAAAATATATTTAAGCAAATATTGGAAACCACTTGCTTGTAATTTCTCACTCTGCCTAGAAAAAATTGACTCAAGTTTATTCTGTTTATTAAAATAAGAAAATGCTCAATTGAGGGGACCAAAATAGTTTCAATAAAAGACATACATTTCTTTAATAGGGCAAAATTTGAGAATCTTCCATTATATGAAGATATGACATTATCCTGATTAGATGGTAAAACTAAGAAGGGATAAGATTAAAAAAGCATTTACTAAGACTTTGAAATTCTCCATGTTTGTGACCAACAGAAGCAGTAAGCAGGTTTTGAGGTTTGGAGAGAAAAAAACCAACTTCTCTAAAAGGGAAATTAAGATTTTCTAGATAAAAGCTTCCTCAACCAAAGCTACAGGTATGTTCTACCTAACTTAGGTCTTGCTTCTAATCTTGAAAAACAGACCACTATTCAATTAGTTCCATAAGTTGGAAACCAGGATCATTCCTGGATTTTCTTTTGCGCTATCGTCCATATCCAATGCACTTCCCAGGTGGCTCAGTGGAAAAGAATCCACCTGCCAAGGCAGGAGACGTGAGTTTGATCCCTGGGTCAAGAAGATACTCTGGAGAAGGAAATGGCAACCCACTCCCATATTCTTGCCTGGGAAATCATGGTCAGAGGAGCCTGGTAAACTACAATGCATGGGGTCACAAAAGAGTCAGATCAGACTTGGCAACTGAGCATGCTCACACACCACGTCCCGTGCATCACTAAATCATTCATTCATTGATTTATCGTAAGTGAACAAGGATGGCTCCTTCCTTCAACTGGTGCCTTATTTTCTTCCTCTCTTCACGAATCTCTCTCAAGACTGGTCTCTGCACCAGCTTCATTTCCTCATATTCCCCTAACTCTGCCCAGGCTGACCTCTGACCTGACCACTCCATGGAAATAGCTTTTGCTACTGACACTGATGACATCTGAGTCACTAAACCAGTGGCTGCTTTCCATCTCTCCTCTTTCTGGATCTTAACCACATTCCACAATCTTAGCCCCTTCCTCCCGAAAGCATTTCCTAGTGCCCCCGTTTTCGCATTCATCTGGTTTTTCTCCTAGCTCTCACTTTACTGCTGTGTATCCAGGTAAGACTACCCTTGACCTCACTATCTACAGCAAGTCTCTCTTACAGCCTCAGAGCAGCGTGTACTCTCTAGAGCACTTTTCACTTTCATAATTTTACATTGACTATGTCTGCCTCCTACAAATCCATAATCTCTGTAAAGACATTTTCCTTACCTTGGTGTCCTCGGAGCAGAGTGCCTGGGACACAGTTCAGTTCAGTTCAGTCACTTAGTCGTGGCCGATTCTTTGCAACTCCATGAACTGGAGCACGCCAGGCCTCCCTGTCCATCACCAACTCCCGGAGTTCACTCAAACTCATGTCCATTGAGNGACTGTGTGGATCACAATCAACTGTGGAAAATTCTGAAAGAGATGGGAATACCAGACCACCTGACCTGGGACACAGTTAGGCAAATACTAACACTCAGATGAAGAATGAAGTGCTATGAAGGAAGGGTATATAATACAAAACCCTCCGAGTGTCTAGATCTTATCTGGAGGATTTGTGAAAGTTTCCCTGGAAACTGCTATTTGGCTGACTTTTGAAGGATGAAGAGGACTTAACTAGATTAAGGGGGAAAAGAAATCAGATGGTAGGTTTGCATGCACATGTGATACCAAGGAACATGGTGCATTCAAACAACCAAATAAAGGACAAGAAGGCCGAAACCTAGAGAACAGGCAGGTAGTAGAGCAGGAAAAACGAGAGGGTCAAGCAGGACCAGACTATGTAGGGGATTATGGTTGGGATGACTCTTTAATTTACTGTTTAACCTGAAGAACTTTGTTTTCCCCAATTTAAAAACATGACTTTCCTAAGTTTTAATTTTTATATCCTGATGCTGGGAAAGATTGAAGGCAGGAGGAGAAGGGGACAACAGAGAATGAGATGGTTGGATGGCATCACCGATTCAATGGACATGAATTTGAGCAAACGCTGGGAGATAGTGAAGAACAGGGAAGCCTGGTGTCCACGGGATTGCAAAGAAGTGGACACAACTGAGTGAACAACAACAAATTTTGATAATATTTCAAACTTAATGAGAAAAGTGCAGGAATAGTTCAGAGAGGTCCCATGTACCCTTTACCTAACACACTGTTTACATTTTGTCCCACTTGCTTTATTTCTCTCTACATTTATATATGAATGGATTTTTTTTCCTTTGAATCATTTGAGGGTAAATCAGAGGGCTTCCTTGGTGGTTCAGATGGTAAATAATCTGCCTGCAATGCAGAAGACCTGGGTTCGATCCCTAGGTGAGGAAGATCCCCTGGAAAAGGGAGTAGCTACCCTCTCCAGTATTCTTGCCTGGAGAATCCCATGGAGAGCAGCCTGATGGGCCACAATCCATGAGGTCACAAAGGGTCATACATGACTGAGTAACTAAGACACACACAGAGACTTTTTGCTCCTTTACTTCTAAATGATTCAGTGTGCATTTCCTAAGAACAAGAACACCCCCTTTCACAATCACAGTGATCAAATGAGGACATTTGACAGTGATAAAATACTATTATCTAGTTCACAGGACACGTTCAACTTGGTCACGTGTCTGTTATGTCCACTACAGCTGCTTCTACCCTGGTCCTGGACCCTATTCGGAATCTCACACTGTATCATTAATTTCTTTTCATCTTAATCTAAAGCACTTCTGATAGTCAAACAGAGTCCTATTAGTAATTATGCTGGACTCGTAGGCAAACCTGGGCATATTTGCAGGTGATGGCAAGGATTTCAAACTTTTATCTTCTGGGTAATAGAAGCCACTGAAGTGTTAAGACTAAAAAGCAAGGAAGCAACATGAGTTCACTCACATTTCAAAAAAGACTAATCTCATTCCAGTGTGGAGAAAATATAACAACGGAGCAATATTTATTTAATAAAACATTAAATGTTGAATGAATAAAAGACATCTGTTAATAGACAATTACGTCTAGCTCATCATTGCTAATTTATTAGAGAAATGCAAATCAAAACTGCAATAAGGTATCACCTCACACTAATCAGAATGGCCACCATTAAAATGTCTACAAATAAATGCTGGAAAGGGTGCTTTTCACTATTGGTGGGAATGTAAATTGGTGCAGCCACTATGGAAAACAGTATGGAGGTTCCTCAAAAAGCTAAAAATAGAGTTGCCATATGATTTAGCAATCCCACTCCTGGGCATACATCCAGACAAAACTATAATTTTAAAAGATACATGTATCTTTATGTTCATAGCAGCACTATTTACAGTATCCAAGACACGGAAGCAATTTAAATGTCCATTGACAGACGAATGGATGAAGATGTGGTAGAATACTTATTGTTCAGTTGCTAAGTCGTGTCCAATTCTTTGTGACCCCAAGGGCTGTAGCCCAGCAGGCTCCTCTATCCATGGGGTTTATCCGGCAAGAATACTTGAGTGGGTTGCCACTTCCTTCTCCAGGGGATCCTTCTGAGCCAGGGATCAAACCCACATCTCCTGCATTGGCAGGTGGATTCTTTACCTACTCAGCTATAAAAATAGAATGAAATAATGATATTTACATTATTGCAAATTGCAATCTACAAAACAGAAATAGATGCCCAGATATAGAGAATAGATTTGTGGTTGCCAAGGAAGAGGGGAGAAAAGGAGTGGGAGTTTCGGATTAGCAGATTCAAACTGGTTGGATAAACAGCAAGGTCCTCCTATATAACAGAGGGAGCTATATTCAATATCCTGTGATAGACCATAATGGAAGAGACCATGAAAAAATATGGATATATATACAAATGAGTCATTCTGCTATACAGCAGGAATGAACATAACATTGTAAATCAACTATACTTCAATAAAATTTTAAAAAATTCAATAGACAATTGCATCTAGCAGTGTTCAGAATACTTTTTGACTTAAAGTTGGAAGAGTAAGCAACTCAGTATAAAATCACAAAACTCAACCTAATGTCCATAAGTGAGTTGAAAAATCCAAAACCAGCCTCTACTCTGATGCAGAAGAAAGGTATGTATGTTTAAAAATACATCCGCCAATTCTTTGCTTTTCCATTCTTCAAGATGTGGGACTTAGTTTCCCTCCTCCTGAGTGTGGTTGGATTTGGTGGCTTGCATACAACAAATGGAACATGGCTGGAGTGATGGTGTGCTACTTCTGGAAACAGTTTTATTTAATTTCAAAATTCTATTGAAGTAGAGTTGATTTACAATGCTGTGTTAATTGCTGTACAGCAAAGTGATTCAGTTATATGCATACATACTCTTTTTCATGTTCTTGAAAATAGATTATAAAAGGCGTCACTGCTTTCTCCTTCTCTCTTGGAATATCGACTCTGGGGAAAGCCACTTGCTGTGTCATGAGGATGGAGGCTGACTGCCAACAGCCAAGTGAATGGGCCACCTTGGAAGAAAGCCTCCAGCCCAGTCAAGCCTTCAGCTGACTGCAGCCCTGGGCAATATCTTGACTGCAGTCTTGTGAGACCCTGAGGCAGAACCACCCAGCTAAGCTGCTCCTGAATTCCTGATCCACAGAAACTGTGAGGCAATAAGTTTTGTTGCTCTAAGCTATTAAATTTGGGATAACTTGTTACACAGGAGATAACTACTAATGCAGTGCACTTATTTGAAGGGTCTATGACTTTTATCAGACTCTTGGCATAATCAATGACCTGGAAAAGGCTAGGAATTACTACTGTGTAATAAGTACTAGATTTCTAAAAATCTCTGGTCTCCATCTTATAGTTCTTTTGGGTTTATTTTTAATACAAGTTTGGGATTGCTTCCAACAAATGAGGAGATTCAATTCTCCCAATCACTGGAAGATTCAAAAGAATGTTTAAAAGTGCTGTCTCAAGAACAGGCCAAGAGATGCAAATATCCATTCCACATTATATATGAAATAGACAGACTACAAGGTCCTACTCTGTAGCACAGGGAACTATATTCAATATCCTGTGATAAGCCATAATGGAAAAGAATTATTAAAAAGAATGTATATATATGTTTACATATGTGTGTGCAGGCTCAGTCGTGTCCAACTCTGTGTGCATCCTGTCAGGTTCCTCTGTCCATGGAATTTTCCAGGCAAGAATACTGGAGTGGGTTGCTATTTCCTTCTCCAGGGGATATTCCCAACCCAGGGATCAAACCTGCATCTCCTGCATTGGCAGGCAGTTTCTTTGCCATTGAGCTACCAGGGAAGCCCATGTCTCTCTCTGTGTGTGTGTGTGTATGAATCACTTTGCTATACGGCAGAAATTAGCACAACATGCAAATCAACTACACTTCAATTAAAACAACAAAAAAAAGAGGAGGCCTAGAAAAGCAAATCACCCCAGTCTATCAGACTGAGATCTAACAGACTCTCATGTGGAAATGAAGTGATTTTTCCTGTTCAAGAAGCAAGGTTTACCCTAAGACCGAAACACGATTCTGACATGACATCTCTGAATTACTGTTAAAGAAAAAAGCCAAGCTGCTGAACATTATGTTCCTATTGTAGAAAGAATATATTCATGTAGGTATAGATGGATGTACCCAGAAAAGTACTAGAAGGATCAGGGTTTTCAGGTTGCAAGCAGCAGAAATTGAGAATGGCTATTAAAAATAGTTTATTCAGAGAGACTCACAGACTTAGGAACAGACTTTTGGCTGCTGGGGGAAAGGGATAGTTGGGGAGTTTGGGATGGACATATACACATGGATGCATTTTAAATGGATAACCAACAAGGACCTACTGTATAGCACATGGACTCTCCTCAGAGTTATGTGGCAACTGGGATGGGAGGGAAGTTTGGGGGAGCATGGATACATGTAATGGATACGTGTATAGGCATGGCTGAGTCTCTTCGCTGTTCACCTGAAACTATCACAACAATGTCAACTGCCTATACCCCAAGACAAAATAAAAAATTTAAAATAAAGAAAAAAGCGTATTTTTCTAGGGTAGCTCAAAAAATTAATGAGAGGGCAGGAGGATCAGGTTCTGGAAATACACAGGACACAAGGGACCTGGTGCAGTCATAGGAGCCGTCTAGTAAGAAGCTGCCACCCAAAGAGAACATCATTGTGACCACAGTCTCTTGTTGCTGCTGGGAATCTCTCACTAATCCTTGACTTTCCATTGGTTCCACAACAATCCAAGTCCTAGGGCTGAATCAACCAAAGGACCAAGAATTTCTTTGGCAGCAGACAATCAATCACTACCACAGTCCACTTAAAACAGAAATAAAGGCTTAGAAATAAATAAAACAAATGCTTAGAAATAAAAATAACTGCTTAGAAATAAATCTAGGCATACAGTGAGGTACCACCTCACACTAATTAGAATGGCCATAATTTTAAAATATACAAATAACAAATGATGGAGAGTGGGTGGAGAAAAGGGAGCCCTCCTTTTCTCACTGCTGGTGAGGATGTAAATTAGTGTAGCCACTATGGAAAATAGTATGGAGGCTCCTCAAAAAACTAAAAATAGAGCTACCATATGACCCAGCAATCTCACTCCTGGGCATATGTCCAGACAAAAGTCTAATTTGAAAAGACACAAGCATCCCTATGTTCATAGCAGCACTGTTCACAGTAGTCAGGACATGGAATGTTCATTAACAGAAGAATGGATAAAGAAGGTGTGATACATATATACAATGGAAAATTACTAGGCCATAACGAAGAATGAAATAACACCATTTGCAACAACATGGATGGACCTGGAGATTATCATACCATGTGAAGGAAGTCAGGAAGAGAAAGACAAATACTATATGATGTCATTTATATGTGGAGTCTAAAACACGACACAAATGAGCTCATCTATGAAACTGAGAAGACTCATGCCCACAGAGAACAGGCTGTGGTTGCCAGGGAGGAAGAGGAGTCGAGAGGGAAGGATTGGGAGTTTGAAGTTGGCAGATGAAAACTCGTACATATAGGATGGACAAACAACAAGGCCCTACTATATAGAACAGGGAACTATATTCAATATCCTGTGATAAATCATAATGGAAAAGAAGATGGAAAAATAATACATACGTGTATAAAAGGAACCACTTTGCTGTACAGCAGAAATTAACACAGCATTGTGAATAACTTTTAAAAGAAATAAATCTAAGTGGTAACAAGATAGAGATAATGACAGACTTTATTTTTAATGGGAAAGAATATATGGACTAACAATACTCTATAAATCCATGTTTTTAAAAAATAAAATGGCAGGGAAAGGAAGTGTTCTGGTCCTAAAAGCAGATGTTTTAAAATAGTATAATACAACTTAATTGCTGCCGAACACAAAGACTTACTGGATATGGAGATGAGAGTGCTAACATTGCCCATATTCTATATATGAGTGAAATTAGCACACCTTGTGCTTCACAGATAATAGCATTTTTTTTCGTTTGTTTTACGAATTTGCTCACTCTGTGTCTGTGTCACATTTTGGTAATTTTCACAATATTTCAAAATTTTCACTATTATATTTTTATGGTGCTCTGTGGTCAATGACCTTCGATGTTTACTATTGTAATTATTTGAGGGCACCACGAACCACACCTAGATAAAATGAGTTCAGTTCAGTTCCTCAGCTGTGTCCAACTCTGTGACCCCATGGACTGCAGCACACCAGGCCTCCCTGTCCATCACCAACTCCTGGAGCTTGCTCAAACTCATGGCGATTGAGTCAGTGATGCTATAAGATAAGACGATGAACTTAATAAATTTTGTGTGTTCCTTTTATTAAAAAAAAAGATTTATCTAATTTTTGGCTGCGTTGGGTCTTAATCATGGTGCTTGGGATCTTCACTGCAACACAGGCTTCTCTCTAGTTGTGGCATGTGGGCTTAGTAGCTGCTGCACATAGGGTTAGCTGTTGCATAGCACGTGGGATCTTGGTTCCCTAACCAGGGGTCCAACCCATGTCCCCCACATTGGAAGGTGGATTCTTAACCACTGGACCACCAGGGAATTCCCAAGTTTTGTGTGTGTTCTGACCGCTCCCCCAGTAGGCTGTTCCATTAACTCTCCCTCTATTGGGCATCCCTATTCCCTGAGACAAAATGATACTGACATCAGGTCAATTAATAGTCCTAACTAGTCTCTCAATCTAATTACATGGACCACAGCCTTGTCTAACTCAATGAAACTAAGCCATGCCGTGTGGGGCCACCCAAGACGGGCGGGTCAACATGGAGAGGTCTGACAGAATGTGGTCCACTGGACAAGGGAATGGCAAACCACTTCAGTATTCTTGCCTTGAGAACCCCATGAACAGTNGATGAGATGGCTGGATGGTATCACCAACTTGATGGACATGAGTTTGGGTGAACTCCAGGAGTTGGTGATGGACAGAAAGTCCTGGCGTGCTGCAATTCATGGAGTCACAAAGATTCGGACACCACTTAGTGACTGAACATCAACAACAGAGAAAAAGTCAGGTGAAAGCGGAGACTGGCCAAACAGTCAGGCTCTTGTGCCAGTTAGCCAAGTTGTGAATGCAAAGGAAAAGGGCTTGAAGGAAATTAAAAGTGCTACTTCAATGAACACATGAACGATAAGGTCAAAGAGCCTTATAGCTGAAATGGAGAAAATTTTAGTGACCTGGATAGAACAAACCAGTCACAACATTCCTTAAACCAAAACCTAATCCAAAGCAAAGCCCTAACTCTGTTTAATAAATTCTGACTCCTGAGAGAGGTGAGAACCTGCAGAAGGAAGTTAGAAGGTAGCAGAGGTTGGTTCATGAGGTTTCTGGAAAGAAACCATCTCCATAACGTGGACGAGCAAGGTGAAGCAGCCTGTGCTGGTGTAGAAATTGCAGCAAGTTATCCAGAAGAGTGAGCTCTCATAGTTAATGAAGGGTGAGTGTGTGTATGTGAGTACGTGTGTGTGTGTGTTCAGTCAATCAGTCATGACCAACTCTTGCGACCCCATGGACTTCAGCCTACCAGGCTCCTCTGTTCAGGGAAGTGGCTACACTAAACAACAGATTTTCCCTGGAGATGAAACATCCTTAAACTGGGAGAAGATGCCATCTGGGACTTACAGCTGAAGAGGCTATCTCAATTCCTGGTTTCAAAGCTGCAAAGGACAGGCTGATTCTCTTGTTAGGGGCTAATATAGCTGGTGACTTTTAAATTGAACCCAATACTCCTTTTTCATTTCTGAAGTCCTCGTACCCTTAAGAATTAGACTGAATATACCCTACTGCTGCTCTGAAAGTGAAACAATAAAGTCTAGATGACAGCACATCTGTTTAAAACATGGTTTACTCAATATTTTAAGCTCATTGTTGAGACCTACTGCTCAGAAAATATTTTTCAAAATATTAATGCTCATTGACAATGCACCAGGTCACTCAGAGCTCTGATGGAGATGTACAATGAGATTAATGCTGTTTTCATGCCTGCTAATGCAACTTCCATTCTGAAGTCCATGGATAAAGAGTAATTTTCATTTTTAAGTCTTATTATAAGAAATAGATTTCATAAGGCTATAGCTGCCAGAGATAGCATTCCTCTGGTGGACCTGGGCAAAATAAACTGAAAACCTTGTAGAAAGGATTCACCATTCTAGATACCATTAAAAACATTCACGGTTCATGGGAAGAGGTCAAAATAGCAATATTAACAGGAGTTTTGGAGAAAATGACTCCAACTCTAATGCATGACTTTGAGAAGTTCAGGATTTCGGTGAAGGAATTTACTGCAGATGTGGTGGAAATAGCGAGACCTAGAATCAGAAGTAGAGTCTGAAGATGTGACTGAATTGCTGCAATCTCATTTAAAAAATTTTAATGGATGAGGAGTTCTTCTCATTGATAAGCAAAAACTTAGTTGACATAGCAGGAACAGAGTTTGAGAGGATTGACTCCAGTTTTACAAGAAGTTGTGTGGATAAAATGCTATCAAACACCTTTGCATGCTACCGAGAACTTGTGAAAGAAAGAGGCCATGGATGTTTCCTTGGTGACTTAGAAATTACCGCAGCCACCTCAAACCTTCAGCAACCACCACCCTGATCAGTCAGCAGCCATCAACATTGAGGCAAGACCCTCTCCCAGCAAAGAGATTACAACTCCCTGAAGGCTCAGATGATGGGTAGCATTTTTATTAGCAATAAAGTACTTGAAAATTAAGGTATTGCACACTTAATAGACCATAGTGCAGTATATGCCCTGGGAAATAAAAAATTCGTGATTCATTTTATTGTGATGCTTGCTTTAATGTAGTTGTCTAGACCCAAATCTGCAATGTGTCTGAGGTCTGCCTGTACAATCAAGTACTGGTCCATGCAATTTCAAAAAGGCAGGGAGCAAGGCTACAACAGAACTGGCTGAACAGGAACGCTGAAGAGATAAGAAACTTTCTCCATCTTGATAACTCAGAGGTATTTTTTTGAAAGACTAGATAAAGGCAAAAGATAAGACTGCCGATAAAGAAATGTAATTACACGACTAATATTTCAAAATCAATTCTATCTTGAAATGAGTTTCCATGTTACAGAAAAAGAGAACTAAAGCAGTGATTTTTATTTCCTTGGATAGCATGCTATGGCAGGCTGGACACTTAAAGGTACCTTCTAGAACAAAGGCTGTCACATGAGCTTGAATATTTCAACTATTAAAAAGTGTATCTTTTTAATGGACTATTCTGGATAATTTGCAAATAACTGTATTTTAAAGCAAATTTTTTCCTTCAGGAAAAAAACTCTAGTTTGTTTTGCTGTGCTGTGAATAATATTCATATGCTTACTGAGCTAGTATATAAACAGCTGTACATTTAATCTTTTCCTATCTTTCCTGTTGTTCAAGTAGTAAAATTAAATGATAGCAATGCAGACTATTAATGCCTCAGAGCCTAAAAAATTAGGGGGATGGCACATTTCCAACGTAATAACTCACATTCTGCTGTTCCATAGGACGATTCTGCATTGAACAACTCCAACAAGCTTCCTTAATAAGACAGAAAATCACTAACATTTATTTGACAAATTTACCGAGAGCCTAACTATGAACTAGGCCCTGTGCTAGATATTTCACGTTTATGGGTTAGAAAGTGTGGGAAAGATGACAAAATCGGAAACTTTATTCTCTTTGAAAATGAATATATGCTATAAATATTCGATGCAGGGAGAACTCTGAAACTTTTCTTCATTGAAATAATTGGTCTCTCAAAACTACAATGAGCCTTACACCTGCAAGAATGATTTTCAAAAAGATAAAGTGTTGGTAAAGATGTAGAGAAAAGGTATCTTTGTGCAGTACTGGTGGGAAAGTAAATTGGTGTAGGTACTATTGAACACAGTAGGGAGGTTCCTCAGAAAATTAAAAATAAAACCACCACATGATCCAGAAATTCCAACTCTGGGTATAGGTCTGAAGGAAACAAAATCACTGTCAGAAAAAGATAGCTGCACTGCATGTTTATTGCAGCCTTACTTATAGTAGCCAAGACAGGGGAACAAACTGTCCACCAGTGGATGTATGGATAGAGAAAATGTAGTGTATATACACAATGGGATATTATCCAGCCATAAAAAGGATGGAAATCCTGCCACTGGTGACAGCAAGGATATACTTTGAGGATATTATGCTAAGTGAAATAAATCACAGAAAAACAAATACTGTATGATCTCACTTATACTTGGAACCTAAAAAGCACCCACCCAACCAAACTCATGGAGAAGAGAGAATAGATTGTCAGTTGCCTGAGGTGGGGGGCCAGGGCTGGGTGCTGGAAGACAAGCGAAATGGGTGAAGGCAGTCAAAAGGAACAAACTCACAATTGTAAATTACTGGGCATGTAACGTACAGCATAGTGGCTACAGTTAATACCGTATTGTACAGTTGAAAGCTGCTGGGAAAGCAGATCCTTAAAGAGTCTTACAAGAAGGCGAAAAAAAAAAGTTAACTATGTGAGGTGATGGATGTCAGTTACCTAAAGTCCTATGCTGGGTTATGGGGCCTTTTAACAGATCAACTGAGATCTACGGTAGGGAAATTTTCAAGTCTCCAACTCCTATGATCAGGCAAGTGGACAGACAATGGACTTGGGAGAGGGGCCGCGCTCAATGACGTGAACTGAAACTCCCTCCCTTTGATCCACTGGCCACTCGCTTCTTGAAGGACCCTGACAGCGATGCTGGAGATGTGAGGAATAAAGATGTCCTTTAAAAATTAATTCTTATTGGAATAGTTGCCTTACTGCTGTTAGTTTCTGCTGTACAGCAAAGTGAATCAGCTGTATGTTTACATGTAGCCCTCTTTTTTCGATTTCCTTCCCGTTTAGGTCACCACAGAGCACTGAGTAGGATCCTGTAGGCTCCCATGAGTTATTTTATGCATACTATCAATAGTGGATATGTCAATCCTAATCCCCCAATTCATCCCACCTCCCTTCATAAATCTTGTTTTTAATAGCACACGTATATTCAAAGCAAAATCCATTAGCAAGCAGACACCCAGGAACAGGATTATCTGGCATTTTAAAAAAGATTTTGCAAGACACAAAGCTTTCAATTTAAAAATTATTTATTAAAAAACATATTCTCCCAATGTTGACTGCATTTCAAATTAAATAAAGAGTGATGTTACAAATCAACGGATCAGATCCTTTCTTAGAGAGGGTGATGATGGCCTCATTAGCGAGGAGTGTAGTCTACTAAATAGTGGAGTATGAATCCAACTCATTCCCCTCGTCATGAAAGGTAGGCATAATTGACAGATCTCATACCAGAAAAAGTTATAAAGCATGTTTTCATATTTCAGTTAAATATTTAGTTATTATGAAATGACATTGGCTTAAAAGAGCATCCAAGTTATGCTCTGGATTTTCTTTTGCAAAATCCAAGGGAACATGATTGTTTGGCAGTGTCTTCCCTGCTCATGAAGAAGCACCTGAGATTCACTGTGTTTCCAGCCTTTAGGTTTCCGGTGATTGAAACACACTGGAAGCCTGAGAGCACTAGCAACGCCACACAGATCTCAGAGCTTAAAAGGAGTCTCTGACACGTCCTGGAGCTTTTATCAACTTCCTCTGAACATGCAGAACACCAAGTCACTAAAAAAAAAGACTTTCAGGAAAAACACCCTGAAAGGAAACCCTCTAGTATTCTTCAGTGTTGAAAACTTTGGGGTGAGGACTGGTCTCTTCCAATGGTTCAAGCAGTCAGTCTTTTCTCAACAGTTTCTTGATAAGCGACAAATCTTCTCAAATTCATCTTCACGTTGTCAAGAACACACAGCTGATCTGGACTGTATTTAGTTCTCCCTTCTTTTCGTATCTGCCAAAAAAATATCATATGAGATTTGGTATCTACCACTATCTCCTTTAAATAAGAAAGCATTTAATTTGGGGTGTACTTATTTTTAGAACAAACGGCTGCCAGAAATTGGTGGCACATTTTCACTCCCAAGGTGATGGAACACAGCACATGAGCTGTAACAAAGATAAATTAGATCGTGCACCTTTCATTCATTTTTTATTTATTTTTGGCTGTGCTGGGTCTTCGTTGACGTGCGCAGGCTTTCTCTACTAGTTGCGGTGCACAGTCTTCCCGTTGTGGTGGCTTTTCTTTTTGCAGAGCACAGGCTCTAGGGTGCACAGGCTTCAGTAACTCCAGTGAGTGGATTCAGTAGTTGTGGTGCACGGGCTTAGCTGCCTCCTGACATGTGGGATCTTCCCGGACCAGGGACTGAACCCGTGTCCCCTGCACTGGCAGGTGGATTCTTAACCACTGGAGCACCAGGGAAATCCTGTATACCTTTTAAATGATACTTATAAGATAAAACTGAATTGTAGACTTTAAAAAGAATGAGTATTATGGTATATGAACTAACCCTCACCTCTAATCTTGAGCAGTGGTTCTCAAATTTTAGCATTTGGAAAAGTTGCTCAGTCATGTCCAACTCTTTGCAATCCCATGGACTATACAGGCCAGACTACTGGAGTGGGTAGCAGTTCCCTTCTCCAGGGGATCTTCACATCCCAGGGATTGAACCCAGGTCTCCCACATTGCAGGAGGATTCTTTACCAGCTGAGCTACCAGGGAAGCCCCAAAAAACACTGGAGCAGGTAGCCTAACCCTTCTCCAGGGGATATTCCTGACCCAGGAATCAAACCAGGATCTCCTGCGTTGCAGTCGGATTCTTTACTAGCTGAGCTACCAGGCAAGTCCATTTGGAGGGCTTATTTAAAAAACAGATTATTATTTAATAATTATTTAAAAACCAAAGCTCCAATACTTTGGTTACCTGATGCAAAGAACCAACTCATTGTAAAAGACCCTGATGCTGGGAAAGAGAGAGCAGGAGAAGAAGGGGACAACAGAGGATGAAATGGTTGGATGGCATCACCAATTTAATGGACATTAATTTAGGCAAATTCAATGAGATAGTGAAGGACAGTGAAGCCTGGTATGCTGCAGTTCACGGGATTACAAAGCGTTGGATGTGACTGAGCGACTGAACAACAAGGCTGGTCCACATAGTTTCTGATTTTTGGTAGGTCTGGAGTTGAGCCTGAGAATTTGCATTTACAACAAGTTACCAAGTGATGCTGGCACTGCTGATACAGGGCACTTTTGAGGATGTCTGCTCTAGAGAAGTTTTTTAGTAAAATGCATCATGCTGTGTTTAAATGCAATTTGGGGCTAAATATAAACCAAACAGCCTTTAATGCAACTGTGGTTTCATTTACAAAGGACAGTCATATAAAAAACTGCATGCTGCCATTCTGGCTAACAAAGATACTTCATCAGGGCTTTATAGCTTTGAGAAAAGAAAAACACTCAGTTAAATAGCACTATCACTGCCGTGCATACTAGGTAGGCAAATCAATCAGAACAATGGACGTTCTGGAGATGAGGAGTTATTCTCCTAGTTCACAGTTTACATAACTGCTCTCTAAGCATTTGCTTCTGCAGAGTCTGATGGCTCTCAACCACATCTGCTTCCCCAGGGGCTGCAAGGACAGGAGATATTTTCCTTTCCCTTCAGACTCCTTTTCCAGAAGTTTAGAGGGCCTGTGACCTTTAAGAACAATGTGGACACCCTCCTGTACCGGTTTAGAAATGTCTCTAGGAGACAGTGTGAAATACAAGTGCATAAAGTACAAGGCTGTGAATATATTATGCTATCTGCTGGATAATAAAGGGGAAAAACACAAACGTACATTTGTCTTTGTGCAGAGAAACACCATTCGGTTTGGTTACCCATGAGGCAGGCTGGTGGGAATAAAACTTCTCATTGCTTAAAAAATAAACACCAAGGGAATGTCCTCGGAGGTCCAGTGGCTAAGACTCCATGCTCCCAGTGCAGGGGGCCCAGGTCTGATCCCTTGTCAGAGAGCTAGATCCAACTGCTACAACTAAAGATCCTGCATGCCACAGCGAAGACAGACGATCCGGTGTCCCCCAACTAAGACGCTGAGCAGCGAAAATAAACAAAGAAAAAAAAGCCACCCCAAAAGAAAAAATAACCCCTCACCCAGGGCGTGGGGAGGGTGAAATGGGTGAAAGTGGTCAAAAAGGACACACTTTCAGTTCCAGACGATCCTTGAACACTGCAGGGGTTAGGGGTGCCAACTCCCTATCCCCTTGTTGAAAATCCAAGCGCAAGTTCACTGTTGGCCACAGGTCCAACCAACTGCAGATCATATAGTACTGCAGTGTTTACCACAGAAAAAAATTCATGTATTTAAGTGCATCTGCACAGTGTCATTCAAGGATCAACTGTGTAAGAGAAGTTCTGAGGATGTAATGCAAGGTGACTACCGTTAACAACACTATTATATATTTGAAAGTTACTAAGAAAGTAGATCTTAAAAAGTTTCCGTTACAAGAAAATAAATTTATCACTATGTGTGGTGATGTGTGTTAACTAAATTTAGTGTGGTAATCATTTTCCAGTATATATACATCTCCAAACACTATGCTGCACATCTAAAACTAACACTATGTTGTAGTATGTCAATTATATCTCAAAAAGAAGCCCAAACAAACAAAACAAGAGGCTTACACAAAGCATAATTAAGAGCAGACTGATTAATTTCCCCCCCTTAAGACTAAGGTCACCTACTAGTGAAGCTTAACTCAATGTCAGCCACTATATTACTATATTTTTAAATGTATGATGTCAAAACATGAAAATGCTACAAGACAAACCAGTTATTACTGTTTCTAAACACACACTGATATATCTGTGAGAATGTGCATGGCATGTGTGGCTATTTTTTTTTCTTCTGGAAAAGAAAACTATTTTTTACACCTTAAAAAAATTCAAAAAGTTTATATTTCTAGACATACAATCATTTTACCTGAAAACTTGTAACAGAGTTCTGCCTATGGGAATTGAATTCTGCCTCTGACGTTTGTTGCTATTGCTAAGTCACTTCAGTCGTGTCTGACTCTGTGTGACCCCATAGACGGCAGCCCACCAGGCTCCCCCGTCCCTGGGATTCTCCAGGCAAGAACACTGGAATGGGTTGCCACTTCCTTCTCCAATGCATGAAAGCAAAAGGTGAAAGTGAAGTCGCTCAGTCATGTCCGACTTAGCGACCCCATGGACTGCAGCCCACCAGGCTCCTCCATCCATGGGATTTTCCAGGCAAGAGTACTGGAGTGGGGTGCCACTGCCTTCTCCGCTTGTTAGAGAAAAGAAATAAGACATTGGAAAGCAACAAAAAAGTAAGCTAATTTTCCATTAAAACCTCTACTTTCCTGACAGAGAATTAAAGATGAAAGTTTAATTCAAAATGTAAAGTCAAAAAATACAAATATTTTTATTTCTCAAGATGAAATATATAGATTTAAATAAGAGAATTGGCCAACTTAAATTTGTGAATATGTGATCAAAGGCTGTTTTTAAAATTTCTCATTGCTTTCCCCCAACCACCAAAACATTTTAAATTATCTGTTTGACTCTAAGTTAGCTTTGATGCTTCTGATGAATCAATCAATCGATTGATAAAAAGGCAAATGAAGGTAGCTGCATTCTCCATTACAGACCGGCTGAGAGGTTGTTTGCCCTTTTTTTTTCAGAGGACCAAACGGAAATAAATGAAGTCAGCCTACAATGCATTACATTATATAAAATAAATTTAACACTGTCTCTGAAAGTGCTTTGCAGGCCGACTGTAGTGCTTACACATAAGCATTGTTAACACTGCTAAACCGCCGCAGAGAGAGGAACTTGTCCACACCATTTTGGCTCAAGTCACAGTGATTCAACAGAAAGGGCTCAGTCGCCCTGACTCAGCCAACAAGCATTTACATAGAACTGGGGATGAAGTGCTATATGAATCACCAAGATTGCAATCAGGGAACCACACACACCCTTATCCCACAGAATGCTGAGACGTCAGCATTTCTAAATAAACCATTTGTTGTTTAGTCACTAAGTCGTGTCCGACTCTTTTGCAACCCCACAGACTGAAGCCCGCCAGGCTCCTCTGTCCATGGGATTTCCCAGGCAAGAATACTGGAGTGGGGCTGCCATTTCCTTCTCCAGGGGATCTTCCCACATCTCCTGCGTTGGCAGGTGGACTCTTTACCACTGAGCCACCAGGGAAGCCAAATAAAATGTTACATACCTTCATTTTGAAGACTGGCTGGAATTCTCTCAGAGTAGATAACAATTTAATTTGAACTGAGGCCCTTTCAGCTTCTTTACCATCTGCAAAAACGTCAAAGAGAGCATCCAAGGCCTCCCCTGCTACCACAAGACAGGGGTCTTTGGTGGCAACCTCAAGCAGAAAGCACCCGATGGTCTGCAGAAAAAACAAAACACAGCAAGGGATTGTCCAATACTCTAAGTCAATATTCAAAATAAGTACTAACTCGACATGTGACAACAATTCGAGCATAAAGTTTTACATACAAATGCTAGAGAAAAGTTAACACTTGTACAAGACTAAAGACTTGACATATATTTACAAAAAATACCAAGTATAATGTAAGCAAGATAAATTCAAAACCTTAGTTTATATTAGTAAATAAAGTGAACTAAGATCCATAAATGACATATGATAGACTGACACTGGAAATTATTAAATTTTCCCTTCTGTCGATCTCTATCAAGAAGGCTTTTCCCACGGTGTCAAATGCATATAAATATTATCAGTAACAAAAAAACCCCCTGCTTTTTAAATTATATGAGAAACACTCAGACATTGAAAAAATTAAGAACATACAATCTCATTTTGCTTCACTGTGATGATTTTTGACATCCACTCGTTTTTTTTATGATTAGCTAGCTATAGGAACAAACTATTCCCAATGTGAAAAACCGGTCAAGAGTAAAGTTGTTTTATTTTGGTCGCTTTGCTTCACGGTTTACATGTTTAAGGGCAATGTGCACACCTGTTATTATGGGTGAGAGAGTGAAAATGCTGAGTCTGAAATGCAGCTCTACTGTAAATAACAGGGTGACTCTGGGACCTTGCTACTCACTCTGGACCTCCATTTTCTCATCTAAATTTAAGTGGTCAAAAAAACCTCTAGGAGAGTATTTAAATTTAATATCCCATTGGGACTTCTCTGGTGGTACAGTGCTTGAGAATCCGCCTGCCAAAGCAGAGGACACAGGTTCAGTTCCTGGTTCAGGAAGATCCAACAAGCTGGGGAGCAGTTAGGGCCGTGCACCACAACCACTGAGTCTGCACTCCAGAGCCCAGGAGCCACAGCTACTGAAGCCCAAGCGCCCAAGAGCCCGCGCTGCACAACAAGAGAAGCCCCTGCAATGAGAAGTCTGTGCCCTGAAACGAAGAGTTGCTCCCGCTCACCGCAACTAGAGAAAGCCCACACGCACCAAGAAAGACCAAGCACAGCCAAAAATATAAATAATAAATACTGACTATACTATTATAAACATGGAACGTACAGCATCACCTATGAAGTAGTCTTACTGAAAAAGCTGAACCTGAATCTAACCTAGCCTTTAGATCTAAGCTCCACTCTGCAGGAAATTCAGAAGATAAAGGAACAAACAACGCTACAAGGAGGCAACAGGACAAATCCACAAGGCTGAACACTAGAAGCCAACTGACCCAGAAGCTGAGGGAGAAAGAGGCGGAGTGTGGGAGGTACTAGAGGGGGCAAAGCTCTCACTGAAGAGAGACTTCAGTTCAGTTCATTCGCTCAGTCGTGTCCGACTCTTTGCGACCCCATGAATCGCAGCATGCCAGGCCTCCCTGTCTATCACCAACTCCCGGAGTTTACCCAAACCCGTCCATAGAGTCGGAGATGCCATCCAACCATCTCATCCTGTCATCCTCTTCTCTTCCTGCCCCCAATCCCTCTCAGCATCAGGGTCTTTTTGAAGACCCCAAACCAAGCACAACATGGAGACCTGACTTAGATCCTGCTTTAAACAGACAATCTGTAAACAGTTATCCTGGGAACAACTGGAAGAATTTGAATATGGACCAAGTATTAGACATATTAAGAAATAATTGTGTATGGCATAATAATGGTAGCTATACAAAAAACTCACTATTAAGACGTGCATACTGAATAATAGGGACACAACACCAGGATGTCATTAATTTAACACATTCAGCAGAGGAACTACTTTAAGTACATATGATAGAAAACTTGTAACTGTTAAATACGCTTGATGGCCATACAAAATTCACTGCACTTTCTACTTTTCTTCATGCTTGAAAATGTGACTAAATAAAAACATTTTGGAAACCTTACGTTATGCCTGAGAAAAATTTGCAGTTCCTCTAAAGCGGGCCTTGGACTTGACAGTCTTAAGGGATGGGAGTGACTACACCTACACGTGCTCAATGGTGTATGTGTACATGCACAGAGTGATACAGCTGTGCTCTCTCACTTAGGGCCTATATATTAGAATCTCTGGAGTGACACACAGGAATGGCTAACAGTGGCTGCCTCTCTGAGTGGAACTAGGGGACTGGAATTTTAGGAGTGATGTGCCTAAGCTTCCCTGGTGGCTCAACTGGTACAGAATCTGCCTGCAATGCAGGAGACCTGGGTTCAAACCCTGTGTTGGGAAGGTCCCCCAGAGAAGGAAAAAGCTACCCACTCTAGTATCCTGGCCTGGAAAATTCCATGGACTATACAAGTCGATGGGGTCACAAAGAGTTGGACACGACTGAGGAACTTTCACTTTCAAATGGTTTGGATGTGCACATATCATCGTTTTGAAACAGGCTTCTAAAAAATATCAGTCACACTGTTAAGCTCTTAGCAAGTTAAGAAGTACTTTAGGGGCTTCCCTGGTGGCTCAGCGGTAAAGAATCTGCCTGCCAGTGTAGGAGATGTGGGTTCAATCCCCAATCTGGGAAGACCGCACATGCCCTGGGGCAACCAAGCCCGTGCACCACAACTACTGAGCCCATGCTCCGTGACTACGGAAGCCCACGAGCCCTACAGCCTGTGCTCCACAAAAGAGGAGCCACCTCAGTGAAAATCTGTGCACGGCAACCAGAGAAAAGCCTGCACAGCAAAGAAGACTCACTACAGCCAAAAAATGAAATAAAAGAAAATAATATATATAAAAGAAATAATTGATAATAACAAGTTTATTATCCACTACCAGTAATCCACGCTTCGGCAGTTACTGTTAGCACAAAGAAGGGTACCCTTACTATTACTGTCCCTTGAGTTACTAGGCTGTGCCTCTGGCAGTGCAGCTGCTGAGCAGCTTGCTCAGATCAAGTGCTGGAAGCAAACATGCTGAGGGAGTTCCTTGTGTGCGGGCACTACCAGAGTCGCCGCCTAAAATTCATGGGGTGGTCTTGGGATGAACTGGGTGGCAAGGTGCAGACTGCACTTCAGCCTGCTGTGCTGGGAAAACTGTTTCGATTGCTCTATATCCCAGGAGAATATAATGTGCACACATTTTACGCAACAGTCAAAGCAGGGTCAACTTGAACAGCTTTGAACCTTGGCCTTCCACTGAAGCCAAATTTACTTTTGAAAACATCTCCGGAATAAAGTTAAATGGCAAAATGAGACTTGACTCATGGAGTAAGATCAGGCCAAAGGGTATACTTTATAATATATCTTAATAAACAACTTGATATGATTTCGTCTTATGAAATCCACAGGAGATTTTGATATCCACAGGAGTGACTTTAAAGTCACTCTCCTCCCATTTTTAGTGATTTAATGGTTCAGGTTGGAAGCACAGTGTTTTACCTTGAGAGTGTCGAGTGTGCCATCTTCTTTGGCTAGGACGCTGCCTGTGATTCCTAAAATACTGACCACGTTCACTCTCACCCCCACATTACTACTGTGGACGCCTGCTGTGCACAGCGTCATCAGCTGGTCGGGAGTCATGCACTGTTGAAAGAGAAGGAGAGAGTATTTAGTGTGTTAAACTCAGCCAATTCCAACAGCACATGCCTTGGGACTGGTGAGAATCTCTTGTACCGGCGGCACGACTCTACAAGTGACAAGAACACTGGGTGGGCAAGTTATTAAATATTCTAAACCCTCCTAAAACCAACTAATTCCGCACTAGGCTGAGGCCTGCTCACGTCACTGTCACCACTTACTCTATCATGGCTGGGACCCTGTAAAAAACAGGCTGAACCTACACAAGGTAAGAGCTGACTCTTGAGATCTGTGTGCTATGGTAGATTATTAAAGATTGTGAAACGCTTTCAATTTATATAGTGCTTCCACCACACAGCGATAACTTTTATTTTAAGCTGATTTGACATCATTTCTGGCCACATCATGCAGCATGCGGCATGTGGGGTCTTCATTCCTCAACCAGGAATTGAATCCATGCTCCCTGCATCCCTGCATTGGAAGCCTGGAGTTTTATCCACTGGACCACCAGGTAAGTGCCTTAAGCTGATCTGGACATGCGCGTGGGAGCAGGTATCATGAGAGTGAGAATGTCACTTTCCATTTCATAGAAACTGAAGGTCAAAAGTTTTGTGCCTGGAAAAAAATTAAAAGAATAAAACTTAAAGATATATATTACAGGCCAACATCATATACTATATTTAATAGTAAAACATGAGCGACTTTCTGTTAAGACTCTGAAAGAAGGCCAAATCTGGATAGCACTGCTCTAGAGGTGTGGCCATGCAATGACCAAGGAAGGAAGGATGGAAGACAGCCCGTAGGAGGAAAGGAGGCCCAAGAACTGCAAAGCCAGGTTCCTGGGAAGAGTAACCATGTGGATTCTGAAATCATCCAGAATCATACGGGACCAGTAACAAACAACAGGGTCCAACAGTAGGAATCTTCAAGGAATGAGTGGCCCCTGGGGATGGCGGGTGACCGTAACTGAGGGGTATGTGGTGTGGTCCAGTGACATGTTACTCAGAACTGGAGGATTTCAGAAAGGAAGAAGGGAGTGTGATTTAGATCTGTGATTCTCAAACATCAGTGCATACGACCATCGCCTGGAGAACTTGTTATAACACAGACATGGTTGGGCCCCTCCCCAGAGCTTCTGCTTCAGTAAACTGGGGGAGAAATCCTGGGATCTACCCTTTAATACAAAAAGGAAAAAGACCACCAACTCAATAGCAAAGCTGGCCAAAGACAAGGAAAGTCACAGAAAAAGAACGCAAAAGTCCTTAAAAGACATGAAATGATCTCCAACCTCCTCATAATAAAAGAAATGCAGATTAAAACTGAGATACAATTTCTCACCAACAAACCAGTAAAAATTCAACATTTTGACAACATATTCTTCTGGTGAGGGTGTGACAATACAGGCACTCTCAAACAATGCTGGTGGAGATTCGAAATGGCTCAGATTTGTAAGGGGGACGAGAGCGATGCCTAGAGCAGAGCTACTGATGTATCTGTTCTCTGAGCCGCAGGCCCACCTCTAGGAATCGGCCGCAGAGACGTAATGGCAAAAACACAACACAACTTCGGCAAAGTGCTACTTGCTGCAGTTCTACTTGTAATAGCAAAATACCGGAAAGAACTAAAAACCCATCAATGCAAACACGGCGAATAAATATGGGATATGTACACCATGGAGGGCTATCAAGCTGTAAAAAAGAAACGAGAAACATGTCGACATACTATGATGACTAATAAGAGAGAAAAGCAAGTGCAGAAGCATCCTTATAAGAAAAAGCATGAAATACAAATACATACATATTTTGCTTATGTTTTCTGAAAAAGAACAACAGAATGATAAATAAAAAAATTAATAGGGATGATTACCAATGGCACAAAGGAAGGAACAGGGGGCAAATGGACAGAAACTAGACATCCCCCTACATATATTTGTGTGTGTGTGCATATAAAATATACATAAAACTTACCATTTCAACCATTTAAAAATGTATAGTTCAGTGGCAGGAAGTACATTCACATTGCTGTCTAAGCAACTATTACCACCATCCATCCCCAGGACTTTTTCATCATCCCATACTGCAACCCTGAATCTATTAAACTATCTCTCTCTGCTGCTAAGTCACTTCAGTCGTGTCCGACTCTGTGTGACCCCATAGATGGCAGCCCACCAGGCTCCTCTGTCCCTGGGATTCTCTAGGCAAGAACACTGGAGTGGGTTGCCATTTCCTTCTCCAGTGCATGAAAGTGAAAAGTGAAAGGGAAGTCGCTCAGTCATGTCCAACTCTTCACGACCCCATGGACTGCAGCCTTCCAAGCTCCTCCGTCCATGGGATTTTCCAGGCAAGAGTACTGGAGTGGGGTGCCATTGCCTTCTCCAATATCTCTCTGAGCCCCTGGTAACTACTCTTCTACTTTCCGTCCTTACAAATTTAATTATTCTAGGTTCCTTATACAGGATTCATATAATATTTGTCCTTTTGTGTCTGGTTATTTCACTTAGCATAATGTCTTCATGGTTCATCCATGCAGTAGTATGTACGAAAATTTCAGTCCTCTTTAGAGCCGAATAATATTTCAATGTATGTAGACACCATATTTTCCCTTGAATATATCCTGCTTTAGTTTTAACTTTGAAATTGGGTAAAAAATTTATTTAATTAAAAAAGAAAAATTAGAGCAATCAAACAAAAAATGCTTTTAAAAAAAGCTGAAACTGAAGCTAACTTTATAACAAACCACACAAGAGAATTTGTTCAAAGTAACTTTAAAGCACAGTAATTTGTACAGTCCTAGAGGGATTTTCCTTCCTAAGGACAAAAAGAATCACAAAGAAATCTTAAACTGCATCCAGGAGTATTATTGTTAGTAATAAGAGCGTTACTCTGAAGCTAATAACTATATGTCACACAATGAAGTAAATAATAATGAGTTCATANCACACAAGAGAATTTGTTCAAAGTAACTTTAAAGCACAGTAATTTGTACAGTCCTAGAGGGATTTTCCTTCCTAAGGACAAAAAGAATCACAAAGAAATCTTAAACTGCATCCAGGAGTATTATTGTTAGTAATAAGAGCGTTACTCTGAAGCTAATAACTATATGTCACACAATGAAGTAAATAATAATGAGTTCATAATGATACTTAAAAAAAAAAATTCACTGATCATTTTTAGAGACTGCTAGGACATCAACTCCAGAGAAGGCGATGGCACCCCACTCCAGTACTCTTGCCTGGAGCATCCCATGGATGGAGGAGCCTGGTGGGCTACAGTCCATGGGGTCGCTAAGAGTTGGACACGACTGAGCGACTTCACTTTCACTTTTCACTTTCATGCACTGGAGAAGGAAATGGCAACCCACTCCAGTGTTCTTGCCTGGACAATCCCAGAGACAGGGGAGCCTGGTGGGCTGCCATCTGTGGGGTCGCACAGAGTTGGACACAACAGACACGACTTAGCAACAGCAGCAGCAGGACATGAACTCATTTTATGGGAAAAAGGGTCAGGTAGGGAGAGAGAACCATACCCTACCTTGCTGGGTATGAAGTGTATTCCAAAGTTACCAAAAATTGATGAAATAAGAAGCTCTTACTTATGGAAGAATCACAGCTAATAAATGTAAAAAAAACAACAAAATTAGGGTCTTTATCTTGCAAACCCTGATGAAATAATGGATCTATATAATAATCACTGGTTGCTACAAGTACATCTATGCATATTAAGATTTTAACATCATTATTTTACAACAGTGTATCACTTGTGATATAAAAGTAAAATATACATACATCACTATGGATTATTTTTGTCTAAAAACTCTGATCCTGAATCTAATTAAGGCTCTAGACGTACCCCTCAATTTGTAGGAAATATGGAAGACAGACAGACCCATTAAATAACATTGTTTAGCCAGCCACATCTGAGAATGGGGGAAATTCTTTAGGACAAATGATAACTTACTCAATGGAAAGATAATATGAGGAAAGGTGGGCAGGTAGGGGAGATGTTATAGATTCAGAGATTTCAGAATTTGTCAACATGCGAAAAATTGTTGTGTAGTTGCTCAGTTGTGTTTGACTCTTTGCAATCCCATGGACTATAGCCCACCAGGCTCTTCTGTCCATGGGCTTTCCCAGGCAAAAATACTGGAGTGGGTTGACATTTCCTTATCCAGTACTAAAAATTACTGAATTACATACTCTAAATGGGAGAACTGTATGGTATATGAATTATAAAAAAATACATATTTAAGAGACCAAAATATAAATTAAGAACAATATGTGGATCCTGCTTAGATGCTGATTTGAACAAACCATTAAAAAAAAGAGAGACATTTTGAAAGCAATCAGGGAAAACTGAACTCAGACTGCATATTAAATGATAATTTTAAGACATCTGTTTATTTGGAGGTTTGAGATAATGGTAATGTGGTTAAGTTTTTTAAAAGTTCATTTTCTGTCACAGACAACATAATGAAGCACACAATAAAACATTCATGGGTGAAATAATATGATTTGCCTTAACTATTCCGAGAAGCAAAAACGAAAATGTAGGGAAAATGAAACAAACAAGAAAGACAAGATGGGACTTCCCTGGTGGTCCAATGGTTAGGAATCTGCCTGCCAAGACAGAGCACACGGGTTCGATCACTAGTCTGGGAAGCTACATGTGCCATGGGGCAACTAAGCTCGTGTGCCACAACTACTGAGCTCACGTGCTACAACCAGTGAAGCCCATNTTCATGTCAATGTATGGCAAAACCAGTACAGTATTGTAAAGTAAAATAAAGTAAAAATAAAAATTAAAACAAACAAACAAATGAATGGATAAAGAAGATGTGGCGTATTTATACAATGGAATCTTACTCAGCCACAAAAAAGGATGAAATAATGCCGTTTGCAGCAACATGGGTGGACCAGGAGATTATCATACTAAGTGAAGCAAGCCAGAAAAAGACAAATAACAGATATCCAGTAAGGACACACTGTGTAACCCAGGGATCTCTACTCAGTGTTTTGCAATAACCTAGAAGGGGGGAAAAAAAAATCTGAAAATGAATACATATATATAACTGAATCACTCTGCTTACACCTGAAGCTAACACAATACTGGAAACCAACCCTACTTCACTAGAAGAAGAAAAAAAGAAATGTTGCTGGCGCTCTCACCTATCCCCTCCCTATCACACCCACCTCCTGACCCCTAAAGTGAAAGTCACTCAGTCGTGTCTGACTCTTTGTGACCCCATGGACTATACAGTTCATGGAATTCTCCAGGCCAGAATATTGGAGTGGGTAGCGATTCCCTTCTCCAGGGGCCCTTCCCAACCCAGGGATTGAGCCCAGGTCTCCCACACTGCAGGCAGATTCCTTACCAGCTGAGCCACAAGGGAAGCCCAGGAACCATCTATGTACGCACCTCTCAATGAACTACTCACACTATTTTGTGAGTGGTTCCAGTTCAGATTCTTTTTACTGCTGTGTGTATTCTATTGTATGATCATGTCGGCATTGATTTATCCATTCTGCCACTGATGGACACTGAGATTGCTTCCAAGTTGGGGCAACTGTGAACCACACTGCTATGAGCATTCTCCTGCTTAGGGCACGTATGTGCTCACTTCTCTAGGGAACACACACAAGACATGGGACTAGAACTCTTGAATCTGGGGAGAGTCGGCATCTTCTGTTTAATGGTCCATCATTTCTTATAATAACATAATGACAAATGGTTTTGAAAAGAGAAATGTTCTTACTTTCTAATCAAAGGTTTCCAAGTGGAGCTCCTAGAGCACACGTCAACTGCAACGCTGTTTGGAAAGGCCGTTTTGTCAAAAATCTAAATTCAAGAAAGACAGTAAGGCAAATGTTACAAGGCAAGGTTTTTTTTCCTGAACACGATTCCTTCATAAAACCTCAACTTCTAACTGAGAGGGTTCGGCTTGATGACCTTCGGCCCACCCCTGCGCTGCTCACCGTTCCACTTTCCGCATCTCACCCATCACCCACACCTGGCAGTATCCGCACACTTCCTCTGGGCACAGGAAGAATGGCTTTCTGAATCGTTCTCGATGTGCTAGACTGAGCCCAGACTGAAGACGGATTACCTTCTTTGGGAGGAGGTGGTGGGTGAGAGCCATGTGGACCTCATGGGAGAGGCAGAGGGGAGAGAGCAGCTGCCCACCACCTTCACTGAGGGAGCTCTCCAGAAACGCGTCGCTTTCGTCACTGCTAGAAAGCTCTTCCCATTCGTCGTCCGTGGGATCTGGGAAGAGCGCAGACCACAGGGAACTGGACTGTTTAAGGTAATCCTCATGGAAGCGCCCTCCCAGGGCCGGGGAGGGTATCTAAATGTGAACCAGTAACACACCTTCACTGCAGCACATGTTCACAATGATTTCCAGAGCCGTCTGCTGAGCGGTCAGCAGTGCTATGGCCTCCCTCAGCTCCTTGTCGGTGGGCTAAAAAAAAAAAAAAAGTCAAACGACCAACTCTCACTCCAAGCTTTAGAAAACTAGTTTCAGGTGGCTTTCTTTAGTTAAAGCCCACTAAATGGTGTTTGCACTTGGGAGAGGGGACCTGGCGGCGTGGGTGGGTAAGCACAAGAAAAGTCATAATGGGCTGGAAGGACAAGCAGGCATTATGATTCCGCTTGGCACTGTGCGACACACCACTGTTCACTGGGTTCCCATCTCTCCACACAGCTTCTCTAAGTGTTGCTTAGTTAGCTGGAGAGAACAGATAAATATTCAGGAATTCTGAACTGAATTCACCCTGAAACTTGATATACTGTGTTAAGAAGTAGCTCAGCATACAAAGATTAAAACAAGGGTTCGTTACAGACGCCAGGCACTTATACACAACAAACCTGCTTTTAGATGCTTTGATGTCTTCTCAGAAAAGTCTGCACTAACCAGAATTACTAACAGGCCCTTAATGTGACCAACAGAGCTTGGCTAAGGAGTTGACGGGTTTGCTCCATTCTGGCTTTCTTTGAAGACTGCAATAAAGCATTCCTTTAAGACTGAAGAAAAAGGGGGACTTTTTCTTGAGGAAATAAATAATGTGAACCTAACATCAATTAACAGTCTCAAAATGGGTTGCATAAATTTGTATGACCTTAATTCTCAAGTCACCTATGAAAAGTGAAACAGCTACACTGATATTCCAAAGTAGTGCACACGCTAAACAATGATGTATATTTTGTTGTCTGGATGATTCTCAATCTCAGAAGTTTCTAGTAAAAATTGTCTTTTCAATGGTTGTGCAATATTCCCTTAAATGAATGTTTTATAATTTATTAAGCATTCCTCTAGTGTGGAATAATTCACATTACTTGGTTATCTTATTTCCTCAGATTTACTGAATCAAAGGTTAAAAACACATCTATAGATCCTGTGACATAGTTCTGTTCTCCTTTTCCAGCATGTTCATACTCATTTATAATCCTCCAGCAACTTCCTATCCAATGAATTAACTGTAATTTTGAAACACTCTTAAAAAAAAAAAAAAAAGCAGACTGCTAATTTAGTAGATAGACTTTCAGTTCAGTTCAGTCGCTCAGTCGTGTCCGACTCTTTGTGACCCCATGAATTGCAGCACGCCAGGTCTCCCTGTCCATCACCAACGCCCGGAGTTCACTCAGACTCACGCCCGTCGAGTCAGTGATGCCATCCAGCCATCTCATCCTCTGTCGTCCCCTTCTCCTCCTGCCCCCAATCCCTCCCAGCATCAGTCTTCCAATGAGTCAACTCTTAGGAATCCCTATATTTATGTTCCTTTTATTACAGGCAAGAATGTATCCAAAATTTACTATTCTGCTGTGCTGTGCTGAGTGGCTCAGTCCTGTCCGACTCTTTGAGACCCCATGGACTGCAACCCACCAGACTCCTTCCTCTGTCCATGGGGATTCTCCAGGCAAGAATTCTGGAGTGGGTTGCCATATCCTCCTCCAGGGGATTTTCCCAACCCAGGGATCGAACCCAGAAAATTCATTCCTATTCACTTCATCTGTGTATGATGAGACTCGAAATAAGACACACCCTTGCTGGCCTCTCATCTATTTAACATGTATAAAGATCTGGCATGAAACAATTCTGAAAGAAGTTCCGTTTCTTTATCTGACTTTCCTGCTCAGAACAATCCCCTGCTTCTTACTGTTATCAAACTGACATAAAGAACCAAGCTAGAGGAAATGTTATGACAGCTGAGATGTGCTTCAAAGTATTCAGTAGTGAGAGGGGAGAGTGGGTAGGGAAGGAGATGAAAGAAAACAGACCATGATTTGATACTTGCTAACTGCGGAAGCCAGGTAAGGAGTGTTCTACTTCTGCATGTTATGGCAACAACTTGGGTTGGTTCTCTCCTTCCAGGTTTGGGATTACACTTGCACAAGCCACTGGGCAACGTGAAAAGACCTGAGCTGCCTGCCTGTGAATCTGTATTCCTGGCACATGGCAGCAGAGTGCTTAGCACCCTACTGGCACCAAAACACTGGCTGCCTGACCAGCATGTTAATCATCCAGTCTGCTCAGCTATGGTGACAGACTTTAAAAAGCGAGCTTTTGTTAGGAGAAAACCCAGCATTTTCCAAGCATTAAAATTCTATCTGTAAGTAATACTTGAGAATGTGTATCTCTAAATAACAGTTAAACACTGATACTTTCAAATAGTGGCACTTCATCTTGGTGGCCTGGGATCCCAATCCCCACTCACCCATTCCCTGGAGGGTCCCCCGGAAACAAAGCTGGAGATGGGCCAAACCCACAGGGGTGGTTCTTCTCCCACCCCCAGCCAGGACGCAGTACAGGTGCGTCCATCAGGATAAAGTGACCTGGTCAGTGCGATGCCAGCCCCTGCGGAAGAGCCTCCGAGCGCCAATCTGTTACACCTGACGTTCCACATGTGGACCCCAGATCTGTAACTTACCTCCACGTGGCACCTGAGATATTGCTGGGGTTCTATCAACACCCTTTGGGATGAAAAGGCTCACAGCTATGCCTTTGTCTATCTTGTTTACCGACTTTAAATTCTACCCACTCTGACTCAGATGCACAAGAGAGATATGATATTGAGTTGCCAAGCAACACAAGGGCAGGATGGACTTTTCATTTTTGTATTCAACCCAGCACTTAACACAAAGCTTTGCACCTAACAGCCATTCATCGGGACTGAGAAAACAGCTCTTAACTACATTTGAGTGCTTTAGAACACCACCAATTCAGCTTTACAAGACTTCGTGAATGTAAGAAGGTGGTACACTGATGAGTTTATGCCCATTATGAATTCTTTAGGGACTTCCTTGGCGTTCTAGCGGTTAGGACTCTGTGCCCCCAATGCTTCTAATTAATGCTTCTAATAGGACTCTGTGCTTCTAATGGGTTCAATCTGTGGTTGGGGAATTAAGATCCCACAGGCCACGTTGCTGCTGTTGTTCAGTTACCAAGTCATGTCTGACTCTTGTGACTCCACAGACTTGTAGCCCACCAGGCTACTCTGTCCACAGCATTCTCCAGGCAAGAGTACTGGAGTGGTTGCCATTTCCTTCTCACCCAGGGGATCTTTCTCATCCAGGAATCAAACCCAGGTCTCCTGCATTGCAGGCAGACTCTTTACCAACTGAGCTATGAGGGAATCCCACATGCCATGTGGTATGGCCAAAAAATAAATTTAAAACGTTTTTTAAAGAATTCTTTAAAAATAAATCTATCCAAACGCGAAGACACTGACTTAAGACACTTCTCACATTCCGTTTCTCATTCACGAATTAGGACAGGCCATATGTGCGACAGTGGAGAGGCTGAGAGGACATCACTCGAGCCCTTCCAGTTCAAGCATGACCATCCTTCTGCAGAATGACTTCGGCAGCCCTGACCGGTTCTCCCGCCTCCAGGCCCCTCGAACAACACTAACCTGCTCTCACCACGCCGTCTGCCCCATCTTTTCAGACGGCTCAGGTGTTCTGTCTGCCAAGCCTCTGCAGAGAGTCTCTTCCTTTTTGCTCCCATCAGGGCTGAGTCAGCTGTGCCTACTCACTCAGAAGTCTGGGCACAGACCTATCACTGCTCTTAGCACAGGTACTGTAATAAGTTAAAATCACATGTCCATCCTAACAAGATGGAAAAGGCCCCTGAAGACAAGAAATATGTCTTATCATCTTTCTACCAGTAGCCTCTGGCACAATGCCTGGCAGACAGCGTAAGCACAGAAAATGCACATCTGGATGAATAAAGCCCAGCTCGCCGTCTTCCCTGGCTTTCTGATGACTTGCTCTCCTCCTTGGGAAAAATGTTTTCCCAAAGAAGAGCTCCATCTCTGCCGACAGGCTCAGCTGAAAAGCTGCCTGTACTGAAGACTGGTCACCCGCACTCCAACATCACACCCAGCCAAGCCAGCCACGATTATCCAGGCTGCAAACCTACAAACCATCATTAATTCTCACGGTCACTCTACCTCCTCTGCTCAACAGCAGTGGGTAAATATAACTTTGGCTTGCTACTTCGGCTTAGTAAGGCTAAACTCTAAAGTAGAAGAGACAAGGACGCAAGGGACTATCTGAGCAAAATCCTTTAGTGTAAAGACAGTTTGGGAGAGAGTAAGAAACTTAAGTGAGATACAAATGTCAGGAAGAGGACCACATATTTTTTCTCTTGACCACACCATGACACATGAAGTAGCCTAGTACACTGACCAGGAATTGAACCCATATCGCTGCCTTGGGAGCTCAGACTCTTCATCACATGACTGTTTCTGAAACATTGCAAAAGTACTGGTCTAGCCATCTTTCAACTTCTCTACTATATAAATGTTTCATCTTAGATTTTTTTCTCCTTTGGGAAATTTCTGATGTGTTAATGAGAATTAATGGGAAAATATGGTTGTTTTTACTGAAATTCACTTCATAATTAATTGCTACAACATTTTCCTATGAAGCTTAGGATATCTATTAAAAGAAAGTAGCTGTATTAATCTATGCTTGAAAGCACCAATCCGACTTACCGGAAGTAAATCTGAAATGAATGTTTTCCTTCTGACTTTCCTTCTATGAGGAATTTCTTCCATTTCATCATCTTCCATCAGATCATCACCATTAGCATTCTGTAACGTGTCCTCAGTCTCTGCAGCAGTTTTTATCCTTTGAGTTTCAGCCTCCTTCATTTGAATAACCGTTTCACCAGCATCCATTTCCAGAACTTCAGATAAGATCTTTAGTATGGCATTTATGATTTCTGCCTGACTCTTAGATGGAATAATGTCCTTTAGATTCCAAATTGTGCCTGTGGAAAAAAATGAGCATGAGGACAAAGAAATCAACTGTGAAATCTTTTATTAAATACAGTGTCTACCATATTGGTTCTATAAGCTCAGGCATAATTTCAAGAAATCTCAGTCCTACTGCCTTTGTTGAGCTCTTACTAATTGTCAGAAGGCTCTGCCCAGAGGCAGCTCCCTTTACTTCAGCAGTCCTTCATAATCGGCTCCCGTTCCTGGCATACAACGCCTTGTCCTGACAGAGAGCCACAGACCGAGAGAGCACCGATCGAGTTTCTTTTACAATGATAAATTAAGTTGCCTCGGCTTTCTTTCATCTTAACCTGAAACGCTCTCGTGAGCAGTTTCTTACAGTCCAAGAGGGAAAAGGAATGCATTAAAATTCCAAAATCTCACGGACAAACCAGGGAGCAGGTTCTTGGCGTTGCACTTGTGAAACGAGAACAATAGCTACTGCTAAGTACACTAATTTTAAAAAATGGACAAAAAAAAAAAATAGTTCTGGGGTATATTCTGCTATGTTAAAAAAGAACTGAAAGGAGTCAGACAGATCATTTGTAGATCCATATTAGTAGCATTATTCAATAACCAAAGTGGAAGCAACCCAAGTGTCTACCCAGGGATGGACGAACATACACGGGGAGCTGTTTAATGTGTACAGTGTTCCAGTTCTGCAAGATGGTTACACAACAATGTGGATATACTTAACACAACTGTACGCTTAAANTTTGTAGATCCATATTAGTAGCATTATTCAATAACCAAAGTGGAAGCAACCCAAGTGTCTACCCAGGGATGGACGAACATACACGGGGAGCTGTTTAATGTGTACAGTGTTCCAGTTCTGCAAGATGGTTACACAACAATGTGGATATACTTAACACAACTGTACGCTTAAAGATGCTTAAGAAATATCATAAAGTGATTATCCTCCAATTAAAAAAAAATTGGTTAAGAAGCGGGGGAGCTCTCTGTTGGTCTAGCGGCTAGGATTCGGCGCTTTCACTGTGGAGGCCAGGTTCAAATCAATCCCTGGCTGGGAAACTGAAGATCTCGCAAGCCAAAAAAAGAAAAACTTTAACAATGGTTAAGATGGTAAATTTTATTTTGTGTGTATTTTATCAATTTAGGGAAAATACAAAACATCTCTCAAGATAAATTACCCTTGAAGACCAAACAAAGGGCAAGAAGAAAATACACAGTAAGTTACCTACTACTTACATGCCATCAGGTTATTTCTGTATTTAGAAATTCTGGGGAGAAGCACTGGGAGTAAAGATCTTATAGGAAAGTGAGTGGTCATGTCTTAGATGCCTGCAGTCAACTTCTGGACTCACTGCTTCATAAATAAGAGGGGGTCCTGACAGCACAATTTCTTTATCAGACAACAGGAGCTTGTTAAATTGAAAACACATCTAATCTTCTAAGGCTTTGAAATTATGCAGAATGGTTTGAATTAAAGGTTTCCATTTAAATATTAAAAATTTGAGAACAGACATAAGCAGACAAAGTCCTGATGTGGTGAAATGGGGGATTGATTGAATTTTGGCCTCTCCATTTCTGCCTGCTACAAGTTATAAAATGCACACTATCGCAAGTGGTTAACTTTTACCTGCCACCAATGTCTTCAACAGAAGATACTCCATGGAATTGACAGGAGAAAGCATTGCTGATTCCAGCACATGCAATGCTGGGGTACTGAAAGATTTCAGTAGCTCTGGGTTATCTTCGGTCACCGTCTGCAAACAATATGCTATAGAGACAAAAATCAAATATTCAGAAACAAGTGAATTCCGCTAGGATAATTTAAACCAAAATGACTCATCAAAAAATCTGCATCTTTACAACTTCTCTGGACACATTTTGTAGGAGATTCACCTTTTTCCTTAAACACAGTTTGTGCAAATGAGGCTTCCCAAATTATCAGAGCTATAAAAGACTTTTCTTTTTTCTTAACTTATAATCCTTTACAGAACTATACTTTTATAAATGAAAAGGCTCTCAACTGCTGTGACAGTGTGGAATTACTATAAACATTTACAAAGATTTAGCCTCAATTTCTGTCTGTACTCGTCACAGACCAGTAGCAAACAGCCTGTAGGCTGAACACCAGTGCATGGAAAACTGTTGTCTATGACAAGTCCTAGGTTTGGGGACATTTAAAAAATTCAGCATGATCTTAAGTTAATTTATGATATAGCATATTTAAGAAAAAAGGTATTTTATATAAAAATATGAGTAAACTAAGAGATAGGTAAAGTGTTAATAGGCATATGGTTCATTTAGCATTTAACGCTTCTCTCACAATTAAAACAGGATCATGGATTATAACTTGTAAATTAGAAATAATTAACTGAAGGTATAAAACAACTGGGACTGCATGAAAAGCTTGACAGAAGAGACCTCTGACGCACAAATGAGGAAGCCCAAATTTTATTTTCTTTGAGATACTGCATTCCATAAAATCCGTTTCTATCCAGGTCTAAAAATTCCAAAGCAGATCATTTCCATCCAAATTAGTAGTCAAAAATACATGTTATTACTGTGCTCTAGTCTGCATTCCAAAATACATTTATATACAAATCCATATGTATACATAATGTACATATACATATATCCAAGTGTAATTTTTTTCTTATTAAGAGACTAAATTCACTTTAACAAAAAGCTAAGGTAAATTGTGATTGCTAAGACAGCATGAGCCCAAAGAAAGCTATATTAATACATAGTATGAAATTTCAGAATTTTACTTTACTATATATAAGCTTTGCTTGATTTTCAAAACAGAAGCAATCTGACATTTGCCTGAAAAAAGTTATGAACCTAGCTAAGTGCCAAAGAAAATACTGCTATACACTGTAAAGTTACTTTATTCTGATCCCTCTTTTTAAAAGTTCTTTAGGAAAAAAACGAAATAACCAAATCTACAAAACTTAAGGCCCAAAAAACAGAAGGGAAGTTTTTCTTTTCAAAGCTATGAACTTTCCTGAAATTCTTATTGTAATAAAGACTGTCCTCTGAGACTAAAAGTCACCTGCCAATTTTCTAGTTCAACTGTTTTTAAAATCCACATTTACTCACAAGTCTCCCCTCTGCCAAAGATTCCATTCTGAGAAACTGATTAAAAAGTTTTTCCCAATAGTATTTATTCCACTATTATTTTTTCCTTCTCTGTTCTATTTCCACTAGAGCCAAGAGAAACATCGGTAAGTGGAATACACTTCAGTAAGGGGAATAAGCTTGTCCTTGCCAGGAGAAAGGAGTAGCTAAATAAAAGGACAGATGCCTATCGTTACGAGGGGTTGAATAAAAAACACTTCTTATCCATTATTTCTCCACTCACCCCCGCGTTCTGTTGAGATAGAACCCACCCCCTGGTTTGTCTCCTCCTCCTGCTGAGTGAGGGCCCCCAGTGGCTTGTAACCCCGCGGACAGAAAGCGAGGGAGCCAAGGCTGCTAACGCTGCCAGACTCTGTTTTCCCTGTCTGGAAGGGAAGCAGGCCTGCATGAAATTCCAATCACTTATCTTCCTCTCTCAAAAAAAAGCAGAGGTTATCGTCTATGTTCCAATTAACTTTGGCTCAAGGCCTGGCAGTTCTCGGTTACTGCTTCTCCATAAATGGGAGATGAAAACTTTCAAAAGTTAATAAAAACTTCTAAGAATGTTCAGATATTAGAAACCACATATGCTCACATAATCTCTTTCCTCCCTCTTAGAGACAAGAGCAGGAAAACTGCATGAGTAAGTAAAGAATTAATCACACATTTTAAAAGATTCAGAATAGAACTCAGTGATGCATTTATATACAATGAGAAAAAAAAAATCACTCCCGTAGAATAAATAAGTTATGTCTGAATAAAAAATTTTGAATAAGGGCACACAAACTTTTCTTTACTTACCTACTGAAATAGCCAGGTCAACATTGATGGAAAACCTACTTAAAAACTTTAATACAATCTCCAAACACCCTTCTTTGTTGAATATAGATACTGCTCTACTACTGCATTCACTAAATTGAAGGGGGAAAAAAAAGTTTTACTATTCATATTATAACATTATGAAATCAACCACAGAAATTCATGAAAAAATAATCAGGCCTTATAAAAGAACCAGAACTGTAGTCAAACCCCCACCATTTTTACAGATGAAATTAATGCCCATTCATAGTCACTGTGCATGAATACAGCTGGCTATCCGAATTTTTATTCCCATCACAGTACAATATATTAGCCAATCTCTTTATCTACATGCCAGCTTCCTTACAGGAGATTAAAGATGGAAAAGATCTTAGAAATCATGTGCTTCAATTCCTCCTTTTGTGGATAAGGAAACCCAGACCCCCAAAGGTAAAGTGATCTAATGATCATACATTTTGTTAGTGGTGAGTCCCTGGATCCAGTCTACCTGTCTTTCCACTATATCACAATAATAATAAACTAAAGTAAGGATTAAAGGCCTCTGTTTTTATCATATAAAAAGCACAAGTTTAAAAGAAAGTAAAACTAAGTTTTAATTATTCCATCTAGACTGCTATAATGATAATATTCTGCAATCTTCGACAGAGAAACTGTTACAAAAAAATATTTTTGAAATTACAGTATCTTCTAATACAAGAATCAGAATTAATGTAATCAATGTTATTAATGGACATATATGCTAAATATAGGGTAAACAGTTACTGATAATTATAAACAATTTTATTCATGGTTCCAGAGAAGCATATTCCTCTAGACATACCACATACACACATGGCAGATTAGCCACTGCCAGAGCTGACTAAATGATTAAATCCAGTCCTGTCGTCTAAAGATAAACTATTTTCTGTCTGCGTTATCCATCTATCCCTCCATCCATCTAGTCACTGCAACACTGCTATGAACCTCCCCTCAAGAAGCCCACAGCAAGCTCAGGTATAGTCAGGAAAATAAAGCATACGTAGTCATTAACATAAAGCATATATATATTAAGATAATAAAACATATACATATGTAAACATAAGGTAGAAGTAAACTATGCAACGAAAGTGTTAAGAGCTATGATAACCAGAAATGATATAGATAGTGCTCATAGGCACTCAGGAAAGAAAGATTACTAGACCACTTTTTCAGGCACTTTTCAAAGAAAATTGTTTTTAAATTTCTAAATTAAAAAATTTTTTTTAAAATCTGAAAATTCAACAATTTATATAAGTTAAAGTTATTAGGAAAATAGCACGCACTAGCTTGCTTGAATGCTATTTCCTCACATCTGACCTATCCTATTTTTCTGGTGGAATGAGTCCACTAGTTCAAAATGAAATCACAGGGACTTCCCCAGTGGTCCAGTGGTTAGGACTCTGCTTTCACTGCTGGGGGCCCAGGTTTGATCCCTGATCAGGGAATTAAGACCCCTCAAGCCTAGTGGTGCACCCAAAAAAAGAAAGAAAGAAACCATAGGTAAGTTTGACTGCTTGTAGGTGGTCAAGCAATGTAGGCAGCTTTCCAGGATCCAACTTAACCTTGTATTCTGAGACATACCTCTAAGAGGTCAGAAATAACTGTGGCTGTTGATGGAAAATAAGGAACTATGACACACTCCAGCTAGAAATGTGGTCCAATAAAATGGGACAGAAAAAAAAAATCCAGGTTGTGTTTCTAGCCATCTCCATTCCTAAAAGCAAGCCCCCATCTCCAAGCCCCCTTCCACTGCTACAATGATGGAATGGAGTGTGGTCTCCTTTCTACTGGGGCCAAAGGAGCTCTTCTCAGACATCGACTTCCCTGTCAAATGGCACTCACCAAGGTCTGTGGTCCCTGTCTCATTCTGGATCAAAGTATCTATTGCACTGGAGCCTGGCCAGCTTAAGACAACTGCTGCTTAAGGTACACAGGCAGTGGGGGAGGAAGGGGTGCAGGGGCCAGTAATGACCACAATTTCTCTTATTTCTGTCAGTAGCAATAAACGGATAGAAGAGTTGTAAAGCAAGGAAAGATGCAGTGGGACTTCCCTGGCAGTCCAGTGGTTAAGACTCCAAGAAGCACTGGCACAGGTTCAATGCCTGGTTAGGGAACTGGGATTCTGCATGCCACATGGAAAGGCAAAAAAATTAAAAAAAGATACAGTGATGCTACGAGGACAAGGGCTTGGGAAGGACAGTTGATCTTAGGTCACTTGACGAGATTGCCTACCAAGCATGAACAGATACATTAACAGATTTACAGGCCTACCAAGGAGAACAGAGATTCCTCTGCAATTTAACAGAGAGAGTAGAAGCCTGAGTAGTGTTGAAGCAGGAGGCTGCATCTGGAAAGCATCTTACCATATATTCCACAGCACGTTTATGGCCTCGTTGGCTATGTTTTCAATAGAATTTCTGTTCTGATCTTTTTTTTTCTGAGGAGACATCTCATTTGAATCCAGTCCAGTACTACACTGTAACCAAATACCATGATTAGCACTTTTGTTCAAAAGAATAAACAAACAGAAATGCAAAAGGCAGTGAAGAATCACAAAAACTAAACATCAAAAATGACAGTTAACACCAGCCCATCAAGTTCTCACAAGTCACTGTACAAGCTGGATACAAAGCATTTCACATCTTAAGTGAAAATGTAAAATCAATAGAAAATATTTTATCTAATGTGGTCAAGATAATATATAAAGCAAAGAAAAATAACCCATAATAAAAGCTAACATCTATACGGCAACTTCTAAGTGCGAGGCACTATTCTAAGCATTTCATGTCGATTAAGCCATTTAATTGTCACCACAGACCTACAACGCAGATGAACTATTATCCCCGATCTCCTGCTACAAATGGGGAACTGAGGAACAGAGAGCTTGCTGAGGGTGCAGCCTAGGATCTGGTGAAGCGGGATTCGGATCCAGGCACCCTGGCTCTGAAGTAGGTGCTCTGAATCCCTCTGCAGTTCTGCCCTCGTCTACAATCCACGACATCCTCTCAATCAAGCTTCTCAAACTTGGCACTGCTGACATTTTGAACGGGATGATTCTTTGCTGTGGTGCACGTGGGATACTTTGCTGTCATGCCCAGTGTACAATGCTTAGCGGCATCCTTGGCCTCTATGCACTAGCTGCCAGTAGCAACCCCTCCTCTGAAGCTGTGACAATCAAAAATGGCTCCAGACATTGCCAAATGTCCCCTGTGGGGTACATCACCCCTACAAGAATTACTGTTCTAAAGGGACAAGATGTCTTGTCCCTTTGATGATGATGTTTCTTTAAAAAGCCTGGATATTCTTCCTACGGCCTCAAGTGAAAACTACCCATCAATACAGAACAGTGGGCCAGAGGCATGACGGGGGAGAATGCCTTAATCCCTGAACTGCATCTTGCAATAAAGGGGGCACATTAGGAAATTTGCAAACTTAATCTAGTCTTCTCAGCAGATTCTTAATGTCCATGCTTGAGCTTCCTCATCTGTAAAACAGGAATAACTAAGAATATCTGCCAAATAGGACTGCTTTGAGGATTCAGGAAAATAACACACAAGACATGTAATTAAGCATCCAATAAATACAAATTAGTTTCATCCTATGAAGTTTAAAGTCTAAAGGAGGCAGCCTATACTTTGAGGAAGGTCTTTTCCAACAAGCAGATAAATAAAGGTAGCGGGGACAAACTAGAGACTAGTGTCAACGATGAGAGATCAGTGTTTCCAGGAAAAGAAACACAATTCCTACAGAATGTTTTGAGGGAAGACAACATGACATCAAAGAACTTAGAAACAAGACAAAACCCCAGACTGTTCAAGTGCGTGCACTAACAGAGACTTGGGAAAGTGGCATACCTCTTTCAGCAGTGCGACCAGCGGAGTCATAATGTCCTTGGTCACCATGTCATCACAAACTTCGAAACCGCCACAAGCACTGAGATTTCTACACAAGAAGTTTAAAACACACCAGCTTCAGATCACATGTCAAAAAACATACTAAGCACTCAAGTTTATTTCTATCTCTACCCATACTTAACATTTCCCATTTGAAATTGCTTTACCAATCCACACAACTCCACCTGCTCTGATCCTTGCTCTACATGAAGTAAACAGATGACTCTGTCTTGTAACACTGTAATTCTCAGCACTGAGGCAGCACCCAGGGAGAGGGAAGACTTTTCCTATTTAAGGTAAATCAATTACTGCCTGATCTTTTTAAAATTTTTTGGCCATGTCATGCTGCTTATGGAATCTTAGCTCCCTGACCAGGGACTGAACCTGCTCCCTCAGCAGTGAGAGCTTGGAGTCTTAACCACTGGACTGCTAGGGAATTCTCCTGTCTGACCTTGTATGAAGCGACTTTTTTCTGGAATCAAGACTTCAAGGATAGGAGGGTGAGGCTATTGAGAATGACCTTCCCTGAAACAATTCTGACTACATTTAATTTTGATTGTGAAGACACTGCTTACCCTCTGAGTGCACAGCACTGTGCTAGGCACTCAGGCTATGAAGAAAAATGAGAAGATGTCTCACCATCTTCCAGGAGCTCCCAGTGTATGTGTTGTTTTCTCCATCAACTGGTTAATTCCCCCTCAATCCCCAGATCTCACTTCAAACATCATTAGTTTTCTTCCCCAAACCCCTTCTCATAGCATCTTTTGTAAATATCATTGGTTGTAACTGGTTAATTACACACTTACGTGATTATTTGCATAATCACAGCTTGCCTCCGTCAATACTGTAAGATCCATTAAGGACTGAAATTATGTGTCTTGTTCACTCCCACTAGCCCACTGCCTGGCACTGCAAGCTCTCAATATGAACCTGCTACATTAATGAATGAAACAGAATAAATACAGAGCTATGAGAACTACAAATATTAACTTTACTCTGGCCCCCTCTACAGTCCATTCTCAGTGCAGCTACCAGCCCTTTTGAAATGGTAAATTAGACCAGTCACTCTAGCTTAGAATAGGTCCTTAAACTCTGCACCAGAGTCCTTATCTGTCTCTCCAGCCGCAATCCCTATAATGCGCACCCTCTACTCTGCTCAGCCACATAACCTTCCCTTTCCTTAACCGTGCCAAGCCCTCTGCTGTTGCTACTCCCTGTCAGGAATGCTCTTCCCCTGTGTGTCCACCTCTGGCTCTTGGCTACCTCAGCTCTTAGCTCACAAATGTTATCTAGAGATTATCCAATTTAAAGTAACTCCCCACCTCCGCCTATCACCTTCTTAGTTTCTCCATACCACCTCTTAAAACCTAATATTATGTTTCATCTGGTTACTAGTTCCCTGTCTCTGCATCAACATGATTCTGTGAAGGCACAGATCCTGGCTGTCTTGCTCAGTGTTCTGCTTCCTCAAACTCCCTCGCGTCTAGAAAATCTGGCACATACAATGGAAGAGTTCACCGAACCTCAGGACTCTATGAAGTCTCCTTGGGGAGGGTACAACGTGCGCTAATAAGCCTTGAGCAGAGGACACTTGGCAGATGGCTACTGCAGTTGAAGCAGTCAGGCGGACAGATGGAATACGTGTAGTCCGGGGCTCATGAGGTCCTCCGGAATCCGAAGCCTGAGTTCAGATCCCTCCTCTGCAAACAGGAGAGCATAGCCAGTTCTTGGCCCTCCCGAGCTGTGCCGCAGACAAGAGCATTGAGGACGAAACCTGTGAGCGACGGTGCCAGGCGCACAGGAGGCGCTGGCTGGACGCCGATGCCCGGATCCGAGAGCACCAGCACGGATCCCCCTTGCCCGCTCACCTCAGTGCGCCAGCCGCTGTTTCCCTCACCGCCAGACTGGGATCGAGCAGCAGCGGCCCGAGGCGGCGCACGGCGTCCCGGCGAGCCAGGCCCGGGAGCACCGGCCGCTGCTGCACCAGCCGGGCCAGCCCCGCGCAGGCGCACTCGCGGACCTCGGCGCNATGCCAGGGGGAAAACCTGAGATTTGACTCATCCTTGCCCATCAAATCTCTGCCACATGACCTTGTCACGGGTGGGATTCCTCACACTGGCTCCTGGCAAGATGGGAATATCAGACCGTTACTACTTGCCTCCTGAGAAACCTGTATACTGGTCAAGAAACAACAGTTAGAACCAGACATGAAACAACGGATTGGTTCAAAATTGGGAAAGGAGGACATCAAGATTATATAGTTACCCTGTTTCTATGCAGAGTATATCATGTGAAATGCTGGGCTGGATGAATCACAAAATGAAATCAAGATTGCAGGGAGGGAAAAAAAAATTGCAGGGAGAAATAACCACCTCAGACATGCAGACAATACTACTCTAATTACAGAAAGCAAAGAGGAACTAAATAGCCTCTTGAGGGTAAGAGAGTGAAAAAGCTGGCTGGAAACTCCACATTCAAAAAACTAAGATCAAGGCATCCAGTCCTACCACTTCAAGGCAAACAGATGGGGAAAAAGTGGGAACAGTGACAGATTTTTTCTTGGGCTCCAAAATCACTGCAGAGAGTGACTGCAGCCACCAAATTAAAAGATGCTTGCTTCTTGGAAGAAAAGCTGACAACCCTGGACAGTGTATTAAAAAGCAGAGACATCACTTTACCAACAGAGGTCTATATAGTCAAAGATATGGTTTTTCTTCTAGTAGTCATGTATGGACGTGACAGTCAGACCATAAAGAAGGCTGAGCACCAAATAATTCTTTCAAACTGTGGTGCTGGAGAAGACTCTTTTGAGAGTCCCTTGGAGAGCAAGANAGTGTATTAAAAAGCAGAGACATCACTTTACCAACAGAGGTCTATATAGTCAAAGATATGGTTTTTCTTCTAGTAGTCATGTATGGACGTGACAGTCAGACCATAAAGAAGGCTGAGCACCAAATAATTCTTTCAAACTGTGGTGCTGGAGAAGACTCTTTTGAGAGTCCCTTGGAGAGCAAGATCAAACCAGTCAATCCTAAAGGAAATCAACCCTGAATATTCACTGGAGGGACTGATGCTGAAGCTCTAATACTTTGGTTACCTGATGCCAAGAACCAACTCACTGGAAAACCTTGATGCTGGGAAAGACTGAAGGCAGAAGGGGGCGACAGCCCTTTTGTACCTTTGATGGTACAAAATTATGGCTTTACATGTGATACACTATTGTTGACTATGTTGAAAAGAGTCGTTATCTTTTGGAGATATTTACTGGAACATTTATGGTTTTAATGAAAAATTATCTAGGCTTTACTTCAAAATAATCCTCTGTGGGGGTGAGGAAGTAGAACACAAGACAAATTGGTTGCGTTTATGTTGGTAACTGTTAACGTTGGGCAATGGCTCCATGGGTGTCCATTATACCACTTTCTTTACTTTTATATTTGTTTTAAAATTTTTCTTAATAACAAATTTGTTAGATTTTAAAAAATGATTTTTTAGGGTAGAGCAGGGGAAATGTCTGATATTGACAGATAACTGTAGGAAAATTAGAATACAAAAAGCAAGCTTAAATGTTTCGACTTAATGAAGTTATAATAAAGCTATGTTAGTTTGACTATGGCTTTTTACATTACAAATCTTAGCACTTACCCTTCTAACTTAAAATCTCCCCTCATGGCTATCTCAACTGAGATGTTAATATTAGATAAAGTAGCTGTAACAACAAGGTTCTCTTTCTTTAGTGTTTGGTTTAACCACCAGATTTACTGAGCACTGACTCTGTAGCCAAGCGCTGGTTAAGTGCTCTCTGTGAATTAATACTACTGGATATAAGCCTGGATGACTGGCAATACACCTTTATCTTATACATTGTGCCTTTCCCTATCTAGAAGACTGGCATCATGCCCATTTTATAAATGAAAAAACCAAGGCTACATAATTTGCCTAAGGTTACAAAAGTAGCAAGTAGTAGATCTGAGATCAGAATCCAGACAGTTTGGCATAACAGTGTACATTCTTAACCATACCATTGTACTGTCTCACGACTTAAGTCACACACACGCACCCTTTCAATCTGAGTCAAGAGACTTAGTGTTGGTTGTCTTCAGTAAGTCAGGTGAATGTAAAGTCTTTGAAAATCTAAGACTGCCTTTCCCACCTGTAAAGTTAGAGGACTAGTCTCAACAGTTATTTCCTAACAGTGGGGACGGGCATACAAGAGTGAGGGTGCTGGTGGTGAAGAAGCTAGCTTGGCAAGGATCCTTGGGCCATTTCAATCAGAGTAAAGACTTTTTTGGAAAATAAATTATTCTGCTAGAAGTTAAAGTATGAAAAGTCTTTGGAACTGTAACAAAAGTTTCTTGGAGCCAATGGATTCCAAGCAGCCTGACATCAGGAAATCCTTGGAATCCTCTCCATGTGCGTGTGAAGTGTATGCATTACACAGACGTAGATTTCTAGGGAAGGAGGGTCAAGGCTTTTGTTAAATACATGAAGTAGCTGATGATTCCATAAAGGATTTAAGACATATGAAATCACTCTTTAGTTTTATACTCTTGGAGGAAACTAGCAATCAGTTTTTGAGAAAACCTGAATTTCCTAATTAAGCGCCAAATGTTATTAGATAACAATGAATAAGAAATGGGGTTTCCCAGGTGGCGCAGTGGTAAAGAATTCACCTGCCAATACAAGAGACCTGGGTTCAGTTCCTGGGTCAGGAAAATCCTCTGGAGTAGGAAGTAGCAACCCATTCCAGCATCCCTGCCTGGAGAATTCCAAGGACAGAGGAGCCTGGTAGACCACAGTCTACCGCAGACCCAACTGAGTGAGCACACAGCACACAGAATAAGACGTATTAAAAGTATTGACAGCCTGATAAACTGTGGACCTTCAATTGGTCACTTGAAATTTGCTCTACTGAACCTACAGTTAAATATCTCATTTGGAACTAACCTGTATCTGACACACAGTATGTTTAAAATTCGTTTCAGTTACAGACTTAAACCAAGGAAAAGCCCAACCACTATGTATATATAAAGTATTTATTTTTATGCACATATTTACCTACAAAATTTACAGGAAATAAAACGATGAAGAATATATAGAATACCCTCTTAAGACTTAGTAGGAGCAGAGGGTTTATTGCTGCAGTTCAAAGAATAAAATTTTATACATGTGAAAGCCAAGATGAATACATTTAAGATAAATGGCAGCCTTGTTAAAAATTTTTTGTTCTGTCTTTGAAGTTTCAGCTTTACATTAAATGAAATTAAAAAGATTGCTCATGAAATAATTTAAACCTTTTCAAAGTCTTCTAATAAACAGGTAAAAGGCACCTCCAGTTCTTTAAAATATTTACAGCAATCCCAATAGTTTAATCTTAAGGGTTATTATAGTACATGTGGCTAATATGCATACACAGTATGTCATTAACACTCTCTAAACAGTGAGAATTTTAGACTCTAGTTTGTGGCACTGCTCCCAAGTGATCCCGTGATGGAGTGGATGACCAATCACACCTGCACAATACTAGTGTAACAGCATGTCTACCACAGCATAAAATCCAATAATCTAAAACAATGACTGTCAAATTCCCAGACAATATGTAATTTATAACTAAACTTGTCTACTCAGAAGCCTTTGGAGTGTTCTTAAAATCATTTAAAAAAATATAAAGTATATTTAGCGTTAAATGAAAACAATGAACCTGGAAAATAGCACTACAGTGGCTGAAATTCACTATCTGGTTTAACAAAAACTGTTTCTCAAAAATCTACAATTTCTTACAACATAATGGAGATGAATTTTCCTTAGCCTAAGCTCAATCCGATGTTTTTCCTGCATTATGATTAAAAGAGGAGTACAGAGTAAAAGGCACAGCTATAAGTAATAGCTGGTTTTAAAGAGCTGTGGAGATGGCAAGCGGATGTTCTGGAAATACTGGTGCAGGAGAACGATGTCCACATAACATTTCCTCTTTAACATTGGCATTGATTGGCTATTTACAGTAGTTTGCAAAAATACATTATAAAAACTGGATGAGGTTCTGTTTCTAAGTTTAACTTAGTAACATATTACATACATACTCCATCTGCAAAAAGCTTCGCAGGATCTGAAGTACTAAAGTGACACTAATACTGAGACACAGAGACTCCAAGGTACCACAGCACTGATAATGAGAGTCGTCATCGTGAAGATAATCTGGGTAAATATTGCACACTTCTTGCCCGTTGTTGCTATGACAGTCACATCTCCAACTGTCAAAGGAATCTTTTATGGCTTTTTGCTGTATCACTTTTTGAAGAAAGGTTGTTTTAAGTCCCAAAACAATGAGTGTAGATTGTCATTGAACATGAGGCCGAGGTTTTAAAATTAGCTTTCCTGTCTGTAAAAATGAAAAGAAGAAAAGGTTAAAAAAATATATATACAGTTCTATTAAAAATATCACCCCTTTCCTAAAAGCTTTATAAGGCATCAGAACACCCCTCTATATTTAGTCAAGATTAAGCAATTAACAGTTATATCTTCAAAGTGTTCTTTGTGTAGAATTATCTTCTAAAATCTTTAGGACTTTAAAACACACACACATAATCTTCCTGAAAATCAGTCAACCAACCCATTGGATAAAATAAAATCTGGACTTGTATAGGCTAATTTATGCTCCTTACCAAGTGGAGTCTATAAAACATAAATAAAACTGTATCTGAACAAAAACTTTTCCCATTTTCTGACATTAAAACTTTAATTTCCTCAAGTTAAAATGCAAACCTAAGGCTGGAATGATAGACGTTCATATGCTGTTGGGATTCAACACACAGGGATGCAACTCTTCTGTATCCATGTGCAGATGGATACAGTGGGGCCAGTGTCATACTCATCCAAAAAAAAAGAGGTACATTCCATATAACCAAAGGATGTCATTTCTAGGAGCTTATCTGAAGAGACGCAAGTGTAAGGATGCACACTTAAGTCCTATTGTTTCATCCAGGGTTTACTGACTGCTTATCACGTGCCAGGCCTCAAGAGACGTTAGAGACCCTGTAGCAAACGAGCTTCCTGTCCCCATGGGGCTTAAGCTCTAATGGAATATGCACAACATATACAACATGCAAAGTGTGGATGAAGTTATGATGCATCCACAAAGTCGAGCACTACGTAATTAAACAGAATGGATGACATCAACTGAGATCACGCAAATAAAAAGGAAAAATAGGCCCAAGACCTTGTATACAGTTAATGTCCAATATACGGCAGCTCTGAAATCCTAACACTGGGTCAAAGAGCAGAACTGAAAACCCTGTAACACTGTTTAGAGGTTCCTTACTCACAGACTTGATTATAACATCTTTCTCTTATAATAAGTACATGAGATACACAATAAAACATAAACATGGTGATTATCTTTGGTTGCAAGGTTCTAGGTCAAAAGTGTTATCAGGATTCTGGCTCCCTCTCAAGTGTTACTTTTCCTTAATTTTTGGTAATACTTTTGTATCTTGGTAGAACTTTGATACTAAGTTTTCTACTGTTTTAGTAGGGTGTAATTCATATAAAATTGTTAAGTTCTGACACATGTATAGACCCAAGTTGCCACCTTTCCAGGCAAGCTACAGAACATCATCACCACTTAGAAAGTTCCTCCATGTTTCTTTCTAAGGTCAATGGAACCTGAGCTCCCGACATAACTGCTCACCATGGATTAACCTGCCTGTCTCTGACCTTTAAATAAACAGAATCACACAGTGTGTGTCCTTTCGCTTCTACTTCTTTCACTCAGTGTGTTTTTGAAACTCACCAATGCTACCATGTTTCAGTACTTTTGTACTTTTTAACCTGAGATTATAAGATGTGTAGTATTCCACTGTATAAAAATACCATGGATTTAATAAAAAGTTCAGACAAGACAAGCCAAAGTCATTCTTTCCATTCACCTCAAATTCTAGTCCTCTTACAGAAGAAAACAGTATTAGCATGAATTCTTACATACTGTTTTTTTAATGGAGTTATATTCACATACATGAATAAAAATTTGGTGCTTCTAGCATGCTAATAAAGCGTTTCATTTCTAAATAACCTGATGATGGGGAAGGTGGGCAGGGGTACACAGGAAATAAGAATGGCCACGGAAACAAAAAAGAATGGCCAAGAGCTGATTTACTGTTGACACCGGTCGAGGATAAATGAAGTTCATTTAGCTCTTCTCTTTGCCTTCTTACGTTTGGAAATTTCCCTAATTAAAACTTAAAAAAAAAGCACCAAACTGAGCATTCGTTAATTTACTTTTTGCTCCTAACATTATGTCTTGGATGCTTCCACGTCTGTATTTACAGATTTACTTCTGATTTCCTATGATATGGCTTTACCACAGCCTATTTTACCACTCCCTTGTTGAGACACAAAAATTATTTCCTTTTTTTTTCACTAAGGATGTTATATTAAACAACCCTATGTACCTATGGGATGGTACCCCCAACCAGGGTAAGAGAAGAAAAGCAGAATGGTTAGGTCAGGAGGCAAGCACATACTACATTTTGTAAGAATGATGAAAACTATCCTTTCAAAAAGGGCTTCCCTGGTGGCTCAGATGGTAAAGTTATCTACCTAAAATGCAGGAGACCTGAGTTTTTAGTTCAACTGCTGGGTCAGGAAGATTCCCTGGCAAGAGAAATGGCAACCTACTGCATCAATGTACATTCCCAACAAGCAGTGTGTGGCTGCATCATCTCACCACAATACTAGTTATAAAGTATTTAATTTTTACTAATCAATTCATTTATAAATGAACTGTTTAACTTTGCACTTACTCCATGATAAACGAGGCTATCCAGTCTTCACCTTTATCCATCTGTATTTCCACTTGTGTGATATGACTTAACCTTTTCCCCTTTAAAAAGGTACTATTTGTCTTCTTATTATTGATTTTTAATAAGTCTTCAAATATCATGGATACTATCCTCTACATTCTCTTTCACTGATCCAGTTGTTCTGCCCTAAAATTTTTTTGGCCTTTTATTCTAATTTTCTATACTGGGTAGGTATTACTAAATAGGTTTTTAAGTTGAAGTTAGTAAAAATGCTTTCTATAAATAAAATCAAAATTGTGACATATTCTCATCATATTGATATGTGATTAACTTTTTAAAAAACATGGCAGGTTCATATGTCTATAGTCTATCAATTAATCTGTTACTCTATTTAAAACCCTATATACACAACAGCATGAGACAAATAACAGTAGTTTACAAAACCAACTCCCAGCGAGTCATTTCTGGCCAGTAATGACCACTGTATTTCACTGAATCTAAGACAGCTTCAGTTAGAAGATGCAGCATGACTGTATGTCATTAAGACAGATTATACTCTCTACCAATTTAACTATGAGACACCACTGATTACTAGATGTATCTCAATTTTCAGGGATGTTAATGTTTTTTAAAAAAAGTGTCTTTGAATCAATGCTACAATGAATATTCTCCCTATTAATTCCATTGAGACAAATTATTTTTAACGCTTTTTTCACTTAAACCAAAGAATGTCAGTCCTTTCACATACTGTCTACAGTTTTCTAATGAAAATACTTACATCATCACAAGACATGTTGTATTCTGCTAACACAGTTCGACATCGAGCAGCTATACTGAATAAATACGGTCAAAGGAAAATTTGTGTTTCAAAACTAAGCTTTTAACAACACCTAGAGAGGTGCTTTAGTTTAGTTCAGAGAATAAAATTCAATTCATGATAAAGGATACATTGACGGTGCAACTACTCTCTTGTGAATTCCAGCGAAGAATAAGCCTATTAGAGTGATACAGCTAATGGTGAAAAATGGATGGTTCCATAATGATGTGAAGAAGGACACCTGTCAAAAGAAGAGTTTAAAATACAAAAATGTTAAAAATCTTAGAACAGTACTGATTTCTACTTCTTTACTTGTGCATGAATACATGTAACATTTAATTCTCTCAAGTATGAGAATTTGGTGAGTTCCCTGGTGGCTTTTGGCCTTTCACTGCCATGGCCTGGGTTTAATCCCTAGTCAAGGAACTGCTCCTTGGAAGAAAAGCTATGGCAAACCTAGACTGTATTCAAAAGCAGAGACATCACTTTGCTGACAAAAGTCCATATAGTCAAAGTTATGGTTTTTCCCGTAATCATGTCTGGATGTGAGAGATGGACCATAAAGAAGAATCAATGTTGTTGAACTGTGGTGCTGGGGAAGACTCCTGAGAGTCAGCTGGACAAGAAGGAGACCAATCCAGTCAATCTTAAAGGAAATCAACCCTGAATATTCACTGGAAGGACTGATTCTGGAGCTGAAGCTCCAATACTTTGACCACCTAATGCAAGGAGCCAACTCAATGGAAAAGACCCAGATGTTCAGAAAGACTGGAGGGCAGGAGGAGAAGGGGTAACAGAGGATGAGATGGTTGGATGGCATCACCAACTCAATGGACATGAGTCTGGGCAAACTCTGGAAGACAGTAAAGGACAGCTAAGCCTGGCATGCTGCAGTCCGTGGGATCACAAACAGTCACAGACAACTCAGCCACTGAACAAGGAACAAGAGGGAACTGGGATCCCATAAGCTGCTAGGCAAGGCAAAAAAAAAAAAGGGAATTTGAAGACTTTCCCAAATCCCAGTTCTTCATATTGCTATACTACACAAATTAATGTCTGTTTTAAATCTTCAATGCAGCAAAACAATATAGTAACATTCCCTTCATTCATTCCAAATGCTTGAACCATTACAAATTCAATTCTATAATTAAAAAAAATACCCTACTAACAATATTTACTGAACCCTTCCTAGTGAGAAGTAATTTATAAAGCATAAGACTACAAGTTCTGTGGACTTCCCGGGCAGTCCAGTGGTTAAGACTCCATGCTCCCAGAGAAGGGGGCTTTGATCTCTGGTTAGGACATGCCATGTGCCATGGCCAAAAAGAAAAAAAAGAAAAAAGTTCTGCAGGAGGAGGGACACTGTCCTGGGCATGGCATTGCTATTTTCCCAACACCTGAAATAGGACTTGGCAAATATTGGTGCTCAGGGGCTTCCCCAGTGGCTCAGTGGGTAAAGAATCAGCCTGCAATGCAGGATACACAGGAGACAGGGATTCAGTTGCTGGACTGGGGAAATCCCCTGGAGGAGGAAAATGGCAACTCACTCCAGTAATCTTGCCTGGGAAATCCCATGAACAGAGGAGCCTGGCGGGCTATAATCCAAAAGGTCGCAAAGAAGTGCACACGACTGAGCAACCACGCAGGCAAATACAGGTGCTCAATAAATACTGTTGAATGAATGGAGATGAAGCCTCTAATCTCAATGATAACACAAGTCAGACACGATCTAGTTACCTTCCCTGTTAAAAAGTAGAAGTGAGCAAACTGCATACATAACCTGGTCTCAGTCTAATCACTACCATTTTCCTTTTCTCTCTTCACCAGGCTAGCTCCTACATATCCTTACAAGACTCAGTTTCAGCATCACCCTTTCTTTCTGAAAGAGACAAAACATGAGTTTGGTTTTGAAGTTACTAGATTTAGATGGCCACAGGACATTCCCAGAGGAGAGAATAATTACTAGCTATCCATAAAAAACTACAGTTCAAGAGAAACAAAGGGCTAATTTCAGATATGAGCATAATCAGATGGTAGAAAAAAAAAACAGAACTATCCACAATTCTGAGACTATGTAGATGGACAAGAGAACAGGATCCAGAATGGGAACAAGCGTAGGCACTGAAGCCAGACTACTGGGAATCAGAATGCAGATGGAGAAGGCAAGTATTTAGAATCTAGAAAAAGAAGTCAAGTGGACTAGAAACTAAATGGGAGCAACAGAATCAAACTAAGGGTATCTGTGCTCCACTCTCATACTAAGATGTGTGTACATGTTTCAAGACAGAGAACTAAACTTAAGGAAGAATAGGGACCTAGCATGGTACTGGTTAAATAAATCTGTCAAGTGAAGAGATGACAGGCTGAAAACATCAGGAAGGAGATGGCTTCCAGACGGATGGGATCTTGAGGAAAGATTAATATTCCAGAGTAACGTCTTCTTAAACCCTTGAGGACAGTTCAATTCCCACAGGCTAGCTGAGTTTTATGAGCCCTGCAGAATATTAACACATACAGTGTTTTAATTTTAACTAGGTCAGCATCCGCCTTCTTTCCTCCATGGCAACAATCAACTGCATCCAAGTAACAATTTCCTCCTTTAGTTTAGGCACTCCTGTACTTTCCAGCTTGCCACATTCCCTCTCCCCTTGTGTTCCTCCAGCTAGCCACCGGCTTTCGAGTTTGCAACTCTTCTTACAGACACAATTGCTGTTTGTTAACTCTTGTCAGGTTTGAAGTTATTAAATATTGAAATATAGAGCTGACATTTAGGCTAATAGTTACATTCTCACCTAATTTAGAGAATTACATTAACCACACAATTTTGAGCCTATTTCATATTACATTTAATTCTATGTTTTATTAAGATGTCGGCTAGCTGAAATAAGCTTATGTTTTTCCCAATTAGAAGTCAGATTCATTTCCCAAGACAGACCTTTTTCTTGCCAGCTTCCTTCATTCTTCCCCTAAGGATGAGTACCAGCTATAAAGGGACACACAGGAGGGTTTCTTATCCATTATAAAAACTCCTCTATTAATGTGAAATCCCATCACCAACCTCCCCTGCTCCTATTCTTTTGTGTTTCCACCTCAGTGGAGAAAGTCAGAGAGATTACATGGTAAATAACCCCCGGTTGTCTGAACTGCCATTTAGACTGCTGACAAAAGTCTTATTAAGTTTTTCTTCTATGTAACTTTTTTTTTTTAATTTAAAGAATAAAAATAAAACAAACCTTCCCCCTCTCTCCCTCTCCCTCAAAGTCCAAATGTCCACTCCATGCATCTGTGTCTCTTTTGCTGTCTCGTAAACAGGGTTATCTTCACCATGTTTCTAGATTCCATATATATGAGTTAGTATACTGTATTGGTGCTTTTCTTTCTGGCTTACTTCACTCTGTATAATTGGCTCCAGTTTCATATGTAACTTAAAGGTTGTAAATAAAGCTACTGGAAATAGTCTGTCTAGTTATAGTTTAAAAGGGGAAGGTTAATTTTGTGAAAATTACAGTATCATTAATACCTAAAGAAAACTGAACTGGGAGAAAAGAAACTTCACTGAAAAACTGAAGATTATTTCCTCTAACAAAAAAGCTCAAGTTTTAAATTAAAGCACAAGTTGGTAGAAAGAGGTAGAAATTTCAGAAACATGCTATCATGTTTCATCGAAGGATGCTTCAAGAAATAATATTATGAAATCTGTTATTGCATTTGGCACAGCGATATTCTTAGACAGTGTCCAATGGGAGATCTCTCAATGTCTCCTATATTAAACTTCAGGGAGAATTTTTTTTTTTTTTTTTTTNGTAATAGGATACAATGAGATAAGAGCGGGAGGTGGGTGGCAGGGTGGGTGGTAATGGGTAATGGGAACTAGTTCTAGGGAAGAGCTGTTTAATACGTAGGGCAGGACGTTTGATTTGAGAGTCCCAAGAAGCAACTGGCCATACAAAGATGGGCGCTAAGAAGCTCCAAGTGGCACTGGGATTTTTTAACTGTTGGTATTTTATTCCCTCATCCTTCAGTTTTCCTTTTCCCCACTTGCCATTAGAATTGACACATTCTTGCCCGTTACTTCACTTTGTAGGTTCCTTTACCCTAACACTTCCAGAGCCTTCCTCTGGGCCAAACCCTTTACATACATTATCTCATTTAGCGCTCCAACACAATCTTTTTTTAAACTGTGGGTCAAAACCCCTGAGAAGACATGCACTGAGCCATAACTGTTATTTTGTAAATATGAACTAAAGTAAAACTTAAAATATTAGCATCACTAGAAGTAAGAATATGTCATTTCATGATTTTTTATTTTGTTTGTGTGTGTTTCTCCTATGTGCTATGTTCTGATCATAATGTAAAGCATATATGTAACTAAGCATTCCAATGAAAAAAGTTTGAAAGCCACTAATGTAGGTATTAATAGGCTCATTTACAATGAGAAAAGTAAAACAAACTTCCCCAGAAGTGTGTATCAGTCACACATTCATGTCACAGATTCATTTTCATCTGTGTTCAAAAAAAAAAAAAAATTGACCCTGTCTTTTAAAGAGTGTACATTTTTATCCTGTTATTGGCACCTGCATGTATGGATCACAGGGGCCTGGGGAACAGGGAGGGAGGAAGAGAGGAAAATAGGGGCTCGTAATCAGGCTAAAAAATTTTGAACCTGAAGTAATGGGGAGACCAAAGGATAGAGATTTGTAGAAACATTGTATCAGTGAGATTTGTCAAGAAGATAGTTAACAAATATTTAAGGAATACATGTTTCAGACACTGGGATATAAGCCAAGAATGCAAAGGTCTCCCTCTAGGGTCTCCTGCCCTGTGTAAAAGATAGTGTTTAGTGTAAAAACAAAAGAACACTGAAGACCCTTAAAACATCAGCAATAAGATGAAGATCTGCTTCAAAGAGGGATAGCCAATACAATAGCTAAAATTTGTTCTATTTTCCTGGAGGTCTGGTGCTACATCTTTTATAGTTCAGGAGTATGTAAACCTCCTTTAAACCCCACAGCAGCAATATGAACCAAAAGGTGTTATCAAATCTGTTTTACGGTTGAGTTTAGAAATAGGTAGATGAGTTGATCAGCTCCAAACGCTGTCGCTGGAATTATCCTTGATTCTCTCTCCCTCTCTCTCTCCACATGGGAGATCAGATTCCGTAGCAAATCCTCTTGGCTCTACCATCCACATCGATTTAAAATTTAATCACTTCTCACCACCTCTGCAGCTCCCACTCTAATCCAAGCCACCGTACAGCCTGGATTTACAGCTGTGGCCTCTCACCAGCCTCCTGTTCCCACCTTTTTGCCAAATAGTGATTTGTAAAATACTAAAGGATCACATGTTGTCCTCAGAAACTTCCAATGGCCCCTTGGAGTGACTACAACAGGGATCTTCCTGCCATCTCCATGGCGACACCTTCTAAAATAATTTTGACAAATTGTATGCCTCCTCACATGTTTCAGAAACTACATCTGAGATTTTCATCGTAGACTTGAATCCTTGTAAAAGATGTATTTTCTAGTATTGTAAATATGACATTTGGAAGTAAATTCTTATGTGACTCTTTAAAAGGTATTCGATGGAATTGAAATACCATGGCAATTTGACATTCACCATCATCCCTTTAAAAATACATGAATATCTATTATGAATACGGACATAAAAATCCTTTAAAGAATTAGCAAATCAGATCCAGCAACATATAAAAAGGACTATACAACCAAGTGAAGTGTGATTTATCCCATGAATGCAAAGTTGGTTTGACGTCAGAGAATGAGTTTATGGTTTACAAGGGAGAAGGGTTAGAGGGAAGGATAGTTAGGAAGTTTGGGATTGAGAGAACACATTGCTATATTTAAAATGGATAACTGACAAGGACCTACTGTATAGTATAGGGTGCTATACACCACTGCTCCATCCAGGAATCCATAGCACAGGGAACTCTGCTCACTAGAGTTCAACAACCTAAATGTGAAAAGAATTAGAAAAAGAATGAATGAAGTCACTCAGTCATGTCCGACTCTTTGTGGCCCCATGGACTGGAGCCAATCAGGCTCCTCTGTCCATGGGACTTTCCAGGCAAGAATATTGGAGCAGGTTGCCATTTCTTTCTCCAGGGGATCTTCCCGACCCAGGAATCGAACCCGGGTCTCCTGCATTGCAGGCAGATGCTTTACCCTCTAAGCCACCAGGGAAGTCAGAAGAAAAATAGATGCATGTTAGATGTATATATAAATCACTTTGCTGTACCCCTGAAACTATCACAGCATTATCAATCAATTGTACTCCAATAAACAGTTAAAATTCAGAAAAAAAAGAAAATGAGGATGACCCAGTACTCATGTAAAATGAGTACTCATATAAACAGTATATAAACAGAATAAATAACAAAAACTTCATGACTTAATGAGGATGTAGAAAAATTGGAGCATTGGTGCATTTGTATATGGTAGGGTGTGTGTGCTCACTCACTTTAGTCGTGTCTGACTTTTTGTGATCCCACAGACTGTAGCCTGTCAGGCTCCTCCATCCATGGGATTTCCCAGGCAAGAATACTGGAGTGGGTTGCCATTTCCTTCTCCAGGGGATCTTCCCACCCCAGGAATGTCTCTGTGTCTCTGAAGCTCCTGTATTGGCAGGCAGGTTCCTTACCACTAGCGCCACCTGGGAAAGCCATATATGATTAGTGGGAATGTAAAATGATGCAGCTACTTTGGAAAACAGTCTGGCAGTTCCTGAAAAAGTTAAGCATATAGTTACTATATGAACCAGCAATTCTACTCTTAATACCTGAGAGAATTGAAAACATATGTTCACAAAACACCTTGCACATGAATGTGCATGGTAGCATTAATCATAATAGTCAAAGAGTGGAAATAATCAAATGCCCATCAACTGATGAATAGGTAAGCAAAATGTGATATTGCCATATAGTGGAATATTATTTAACAATAAAAAGAAATGAAGTACTGATAAATGCTACACCCACAGAGACAGAAAGTTGACTGGTTGCCAAGGGCTTAGGAAAAGGGAAAGTGGAAAGTATGATTTTTTCAGGGGGCGGGTGATGAAAATGTTTTTGGAATTAGATAGTGATGATTGCCTAACTTTGTAAGTATACTAAAAGCTACTTTAAATGTGAATTTTATGCTATGCAAATTATATCTCAATGGTAGAAATGTGGCAAAACCCCACATAACCATCTCAATTGTTGCAAAAGAAGTATTTAGCAAAATCTCACACCCTTTCTTGATAAAAACACACAACAAACCAAGAATAAAAGGAAACTTCCTCAATGTTGATAAAGAATGTCTGCTGCTTTTGCTGCTGCTAAGTCGCTTCAGTCGTGTCCAATTCTGTGTGACCCCATAGACGGCAGCCCACCAGGCTCCCTCGTCCCTGAGATTCTGCAGGCAAGAACACTGGAGTGGGTTGCCATTTCCTTCTCCAATGCATGAAAGTGAAAAGTGAAAATGAAGTCACTCAGTCGTGTCCGACTCCCAGCAACCCCATGGACTGCAGCCCACCAGACTCCTCGGTCCATGGGATTTTCCAGGCAAGAATACTGGAGTGGGGTGCCATTGCCTTCTCCGAAAAAATGTCTACAGAGCCCAAAGCTAACTTCATATTTAAAAGTGAATGTTTCCAGGACTTCTCTAATGGTTCAGTGGTTAAGAATCTGCCTGCAAATGCAGGGCACATGGGTCTGACCCTCTGTCCTAGAAGATCTCACATCCTGAAGAGCAGTTAAGCCCACGTGCCACAATTACTGAAGCCCACGCCTGGAGACCAAACTCTGCAACAAGAGAAGCCACCACAATGAGCATTGCAACTAAGGAGAGCCCCTTGCTGCAACCAGAGAAGGCCCACGCGCAGCAACAAAGACCCAGCGCAGCCAAAAAGAAAAGTGAATGTTCTGTTCCTAAAATCAAGAAGTAGACTAAGATGTTCATGCTTGCTACTTCTGTCGAAAATCGTAATGGAGGTTCTATCAGGCAATTATGGAATAAAATGAGATCAAAGGAATCCAGATGGGAAACGAAAAAGTAGAAGATGTGATGTGATCTTACATATAGAAAATCCTAAGGAATTCGCCAATAAGTTGTTAGAACCAACAAATGGGTTCAGCAAGGTTGCATGGTATAAGATCAGTACAAAAATAAAGTGTATTTCTCTGCATGAGATGGTTAGATAACATCACTGACTCAATAGATATGAGTTTGAGCAAACTCTGGGAGATAGTGAAGGACAGGGAAGCCTGGCGTGTTGCAGTCCATGGGGTTGCAAAGAGTCGGGCACAACTTAGTGACTGAACAACAGCATTTTTCTGCACTTGTAAAAACAGTCCGAAAGTGGAATAAATGAAACAATTACATAGCATCAAAAATAATAAAATATTTAAGATACATTTAACAAAAGAAGGGCAAATCTTATATTCTGAAAACTATAAAACATTGTTGAAAGAAATTAATGAAGACCTAAAACATTGGAAAGACATCTTATGTTCATGGATTAGAAGATAATATTGTTAAGATGACAATATTCCCCCCAATAATCTACAGAGTCAATGCAACAACCATTAAAATCCCAACTTTTTTTTTTTCCTGCAGAAATTGACAAGTTAATCTCAGAATTCTTGTGGAAATTCAAGGGATCCCAACAGCCAAAACAAATCTGAAAAAGAAAGTCAGAGAACTTACACTTTCACACTTCCAAACTTTCTACATAGAAAGTGAGGTGCTGACCTATAACAGACATATAGATCAGTGGAACAGAACTGAGAATTCAGCAACAAAGCCGGCTTTTATAGTTAACTGATTTTTGACAAGGGTACCAAAACAATTCAACAGGGAGAGAATAGTCTTAACAAATGATGTTAGAATAACAGAGTATGCGCATAATGAAGTTGTCTCTCTGTCTTCACCATACGCAAAATGGATCACGTAAGAGCCAAAACTATAAATCTCTTTGGAGAAAACAGGAATAAATATTTTTTAAATGAAGTAATTTGGCTGCATAGAGTCTTAGTTGCAGCGCACAGGCTTCTCACTAGCTACGGCTGTGCAGGCTCTGTAGCTCAGTAGTTGGGAAATCCCAGGAATAAATCTTTGCTGCACATCCACTACCGGAGAAGGCGATGGCACCCCACTCCAGCACTCTTGCCTGGAAAGTCCCATGGACGGAGGAGCCTGGCAGGCTGCAGTCCATGGGGTCGCTAAGTGTCAGACAGGACTGAGCGACTTCACTTTCACTTTTCGCTTTCATGCATTGGAGAAGGAAATGGCAACCCGCTCCAGTGTTCTTGCCTGGAGAATCCCAGGGATGGGGGAGCCTGGTGGGCGGCCATCTATGGGGTCGCACAGAGTTGGACACGACTGAAGCGACCTAGCAGCAGCAGCAGCACATCCACTGCAGGGGGTGAGAGTTCAATCCCTGGTTGGGGAACTAAGATCCTACATGCTTTGTGGTATGGCCAAAAAATAAATAAAATCTTTGTGCTTCAAAGGACACCACTGAGAAAGTGAAAAGAGAGACAGCTCATAGAATGCTGGAAAGTGTTTGTAAATCATGTATCTGATAAGGGATTCATATCCAGAATATATTAAAAACTCTTATAATCCAACAATAAAAAATGGATGAAGGATTTTAATAGATATTGTCCGAAAAGAAAAATAACAGTGGCCAATAAGTGTGTGAAAGATTCTCAGTATCAATAGCCATAGAGAAAATGCAAATCAAAACCATGATGAAAAACTACTTCACATCTATGGAGGTGGTTAGAATGAAAAATATGGAGGGAGGAGACATANTGGACACGACTGAAGCGACCTAGCAGCAGCAGCAGCACATCCACTGCAGGGGGTGAGAGTTCAATCCCTGGTTGGGGAACTAAGATCCTACATGCTTTGTGGTATGGCCAAAAAATAAATAAAATCTTTGTGCTTCAAAGGACACCACTGAGAAAGTGAAAAGAGAGACAGCTCATAGAATGCTGGAAAGTGTTTGTAAATCATGTATCTGATAAGGGATTCATATCCAGAATATATTAAAAACTCTTATAATCCAACAATAAAAAATGGATGAAGGATTTTAATAGATATTGTCCGAAAAGAAAAATAACAGTGGCCAATAAGTGTGTGAAAGATTCTCAGTATCAATAGCCATAGAGAAAATGCAAATCAAAACCATGATGAAAAACTACTTCACATCTATGGAGGTGGTTAGAATGAAAAATATGGAGGGAGGAGACATATGTACACCTATGGCTGATTCATTTGATGTGTGACAGAAAATAGCCAAATTCTGAAAGCAATTATCCTTCAATTAAAAAATAAATAAATTTGAAAAAATATATAGATGATAACTGTTAATGAGGATATAGAGAAATTAGAACACTTGCTCCTGGGAATGTAAAGTTATACAGCCACATTCAAGAACAGTTTGGCATTAAAAAAAATATTAAATGAAAACTCCCATATGGCTTAGCAATTTCACTTCTATTTACTTATGAAAATTGAGAACATCAGTTCAATTCAGTCTCTCAGTCATGTCCGACTCTCTGCGACCCTATGAACCACAGCACAGCAGGCCTTCCTGTCCATCACTAGCTCGCAGAGATCACCCAAACCCATTTCCACTGAGTCGGTGATGCCATCCAACCATCTCATCCTCGGTCGTCCCCTTCTCCTCCTGCCCTCAATCTTTCCCAGCAACAGAGTCTTTTCCAATGAGTCAGTTCTTCACATCAGGTGGCCAAAGTATTGGAGTTTCAGCTTCAACATCAGTCTTCCCAATGAACACCCAGGANACTGCAGCCATGAAATTAAAAGACACTTGCTCCTTGGAAGAAAAGTTATGACCAACCTAGGCAGTGTATTGAAAAACAGAGACATTACTTTGCCAACAAAGGTCCATCTAGTCAAAGCTATGTTTTCTGCAGTGGTCATGTATGTATGTGAGAGTTGGACTACAAAGAAAGCTAAGTGTCGAAGAATTGATACTTTTGGTTTTTTTTTTTTTTTAGAATTGATACTTTTGAACTGTGGTATTGGAGAAGACTCTTGAGAGTCCCTTGGACTGCAAGGAGATCCAACCAGTCAATCCTAAAGTAAATCAGCTCTGAATATTCATTGGAAGGACTGATGCTGACGCTGAAACTCCAATACTCTGGCCACCTGATCTAAGGAATTGACTCATTGGAAAAGACCCTGCTGCTGGGAAAGATCAAGAGCAGGAGGAGAAGGGCACAACAGAGGATGAGATGGTTAGCTGGCGTCACCAACTCAATGAACATGAGTTTGAGCAAGCTCCAGAAGTTGTGAAGGACAGGGAAGCCTGGCGTGCTGCAGTCCATGGGGCTGCAAAGAGTCAGACAAAACTGAGCGACTGGATTAAACTGAACTGAAGCACTGAAAAATCTTTTTCACAGAAAGAAGTAGATGGGCATGGAAGGAATTTTTTAAAATCAGTGTTACTCAGTTCTTTAAAGTCCTTTTGACTCATCTGCCAAGATCATGTAATAACGCAACTAGGATGGTTAATGTTAAAAAGTGTTGGTGAGGGTGTGGAGAAATTGGAACACTTGTGTTGGTGGGAAATAAAGTATAAAATGCAACTACTGTGAAAAACAGCATAGTAATTCCTCATAAAATTAAAAATTGAACTATAAAACCATGTGACCCAGTACTTCTATTTCTGGATACATACCCAAAAGTATTGAAAGCAGGGTCTCAGAGAGATATTTGTGCACCCAGGTTCCGTAGCAGCATTATTCACAACAGCGGAAAAGGAAGAAGTAACCTTAATTTCCACTGATGAATGAAGGGTTAAGCAAAACGTGGTATTTGTATATACATGGAATGCTATTCAGCTTTAAAGAGTAAGGAAATTCTGACACATGCTATAACATGGATCAATGTTGAGGACGTTATGCTGAGTAAAATAAGCCAGCCACTAAAGGACTCGGAGAAGGCAATGGCAACCCACTCCAGTACTCTTGCCTGGAAAATCCCATGGACGGAGAAGTCTTGTAGGCTATAGTCCATGGGGTCGCTAAGTGTCGGACAGGACTGAGCGACTTCACTTTCACTTTTCACTTTCATGCATTGGAGAAGGAAATGACAACCCACTCCAGTGTTCTTCCCTGGAGAATCCCAGGGACGGCGGAGCCTGGAGGGTTGCCATCTATGGGGCAGCACAGAGTCAGACATGACTGAAGCGACTTAGCAGCAGCAAAGGACTAATACTGTATGATTTCACTTAACGTGAGGCAACTAGAATACTCAAGATCACGGAGATAGAAAGCAGAAGAGTGGTTGTCAGGGACTGGGAGAGTGGGCTGGGGAGTGAGTGCTTAATGCACACACATTTTCAGTTCTACAAGGTGAAGAAAGTTCTGGAGATGGATAGTGGTGATGGAAGTACAGCAATATGACTGTACTTAATGCCACCGAACTACAGCCTTAAAAATGGCTAGGATGGTAATCACATGTATATTTTACCAAGTATTTTTTTTAAATTTAAAATCGTATAATAGGTTATTATCAAAAAGTATTTTTCTTATTCTCTCACTGGATTAGATCCTCAGTTCTGTAGGATTTTCCTCTTTTGTAAAAGGATTTCTTACTCTGTCCTTAGACCCTGTCACCTCCTCAGTTCCTGGAATATATATCCAAAAGGCTTTACCAAAACTTATCAAATGAGAACTAATTTTACCTGGTTCTCCTTCACTTGGAGGCAACTGGTATAACCCAATATGCTCAGAAACAATTGGGAAAATGGCAGTGTTGGTAATTTAAACACAGCTTTGCTAATATTTTTCTTGAAAAATAAAAAGACTTTTATCTTCTATGATAAATATATTTTCATGAAAAGCTGGAAGATGCTGATTGAGCTCATTTAATTTCTAGACACTCTTCACCATTTACTGTAATTGGCCAAATCAGTCCTTATTGTCAAAACAATCAGCAAAATCACACTTCACTTCTGTCAGAAACCTTCCTACCCTCCTCAGCTGTAAATCCCTGAGAAAAATCAACAGGAGCCCAAATTGCTTGTGTCCAAACAGTGTCTTACTCTTAACAGAAATCTGAACAAGACGAGAAAGCCAAGGGCATAGGATGGATTTAACGTGCCTTGGTTTAAGAGGCTTCAAAGGTGTTCTATTTCAAATAAGACACTCTGACTGTTCCTGCCACCCACACCCCAGGCTTGCCAGTGCCAGGGCCAGGCACCATTGTAATTCTGGAGGGTGGGGAGTGGGCCTTTCCTTTGTAAAGTGGGCTTTAGGGATTTAGAGCAACCGTGAGAGGGGGAGGAGAAGGAAGGCCCAAGGGAGAGGGAACTGGGCATCCTTGTTCTCTAGAGCCTCCCTCCCTCACTTTGTCAGTCCAGGAGGTGGGGACCACTCAGAGGATGTGCGCTGACGAGGACTCAGCCCCAAACTTGCTGTTTACCCATCTTCACCACTGCAGTCAGTGACTCAGCGTCCACCAGTTGCTCAGCCAAGAACCTGGGGATCATCCTGGAGTCCTTTCCACTCCCCACACCCTTTATCCCACCCATCAAGTTCTGCAATCTTACTTCCAAAAGATATCCCAGGGACTTCCTTGGTGTTGGGGAGACACACTGACTGAAACTATCCACCCTGACCAGGCAACATGGTAAACATCCGCATGAGTTATTTTCCCACAGGAGATCCTAGAAAGGAACATGGAACAAATAAGCCACCACCAACCGGAAGAGTTCAGAAAAGGTCAAAAGGAGACACCACGTGTCCTATCGCCTCCCAGAATCTTCTCGCTGGCATCCATCTTGGCTGAGCAATGTGGGGGCCACCAGGAAGGACCCTGAGTCAGAATGACTGGCCAAAGACAACCTGGAAACTAATCCCATCACCATAAACCCGAGACAGCTGGCCACATGGCAGAGCTGTCCTCCTGGGTTCCCTTACCCAGTTCCTCTCCGCCTGGGCGCCCCTTCCCAATAATGTCTCTTGTTTTGTCATCACATGTGTCTCTTTAGAGACATTTCTGAGTGTTAGACAAGACCTCCCCCTTTTGGACCCTGGAAGGGGTCCCCTTTCCTGCAACAGTGGTCCAGTGGTTACTACTCCACACTTCCAATGCAGGTGTCGTGGGTTCCATCCTGGGACAAGGAACTAAGATCCTAGATGCCAGCATGGCAGAAAAAAAAAAAAATGGCAAAGATCCATTTTACCTCCTTAAGTGCTTAGAACAGTGCCTGGTGCATGTCAAGAGCTCAAGAAGTGTGTTGAGCATGAATGAAGCTTCATGGTTGCCAACTACGTAAATGTGTCTAATGCCACTGAATTGTACACTTAAAAAATGGCAAAGGGTGATATTTGTGTTATGTTTATTTTTGTTGTTGTTCAGTCACTCAGTTGTGTCTGACTCTTTGCAACAGAATGGACTGCAGTGTGCCAGGCTTCCCTGTCCTTCACTATCTCCTGGAGTTTGCTCAAACTCATGTCCACTGAGTCGGTGATGCCATCCAACCTTTTCATTCTCTGCTGCCCCCTTTTCATCCTGCCCTCAATCTTTCCCAGCATCAGGGTCTTCTAATGAGTCATGGTGGCCAAAGTATTGGAGCTTCAGCTTCAGAATCAATCTTTCTAATAAATATGTTTATTTTACCTCCTGCCTGTGTAGGAGACATAAGAGACATGGGTTTGATCCCTGGGTCGGGAAGATCCCCTGGAGGAGTGCATGGCAACCCACTCCAGTATTCTTGCTGGAGAATCCCAAGGACAGAGGAGCCTGGAGGGCTACAGTACATAGGGTCGCAATGAATTGGACATGACTGAAGTGATAGCATGTCCCACAATAAAAATGCATGCTGATGCCACATAATACATATTTGATAACTTACTTAGTTACAAAAAAAAAAAAAAAAATGAATGAAGCCAAGTTCCAGCATCCAAGGAGTGGTTATTCACTTGGAGAGTGGGGAGCCTTGATAGCAGCTTTCTGCAGCTTATTACAGGACACTCACCTTCTCACTACTTTTCACGGGCACGCACACCTTCTTGGGGAGGTTAATGGAGGTGGGGCCTGGGAATCCCAGGAGACCTGTGCAGAGGTCGAAATGCCTGAGAATTCTTCCTTCTTCACATAGGACTTCAGGGGTGCGACCTGGACACACTGGATTGTCCCTCTTCCAAGGACAGAGTCTCCGCAGCAGATCAATACTGTGTCTCAAGTAAGTTACCTGAACTTCCTGAGCTTCCCAATACATGTCGACAGTCAGACAAGCTCTCTTTCAGAATTGGTGTGAGGATTGGCTGGGATAAAGTGCGTAAAATGCTTAGAAGAGGGCTCACCTCTACATAGGAAGTGCTATACAAATGTGTGTTAGTTACTCAGTTGTGCCCAATTCTTTGTGACCCCATAGACTGTAGCCACCAAGCTCCTCTGTCCATGGAATTCTCCAGGCAAGAATACTGGAGTGGGTTGCCATTCCCTTCTCCAGAAGATCTTCCCAACCCAGGGATCGAACTCAGGTTTCCTGCCTTGCAGTCAAATTCTTTACTGTCTGAGCCACCAGGGAAGCTATTATTAATCTTATTCTTATTATCCACCCTATTATTTTAGCTAAAAATAACCATTCACGCCCTTTCTCCCCTCCCCTCCATTTCTGTTCTTCAAAACATATCTTAAATCCATTCANGAACTCAGGTTTCCTGCCTTGCAGTCAAATTCTTTACTGTCTGAGCCACCAGGGAAGCTATTATTAATCTTATTCTTATTATCCACCCTATTATTTTAGCTAAAAATAACCATTCACGCCCTTTCTCCCCTCCCCTCCATTTCTGTTCTTCAAAACATATCTTAAATCCATTCACTTTTTCTTCTAAATATTCTCAAGTTTTGCCTTTTACACTGAAGTCTTTAGCCTGTTCAAAGATATCGTGAATTTCTCTCCATTTCCGTATGGACTACTAGCACCATTTACGGACTAGCTTGTTATTTCCCTGTTGATCTACTTGGGCAGCACTGTCACTCATAAAGTTTCTATGAGCGTGAAGGTCTGTTTCTGGACTTTGTTCCATTGGCCAGGCATTATTGACTTCCTTCCTCCTCATCCCTTATGTGTAACCCATTAGCAAGTCCATCCTACATCTAAAACACCGCTTGAATCCACCTTTTCTACGTATCCCATCATTTCCTAGCTGGACACTTGGGATGGCTCCCATCTGCTCCTCCTCCCCACTTCCACTCTGAAGCCTCCCATCCTTGGCCATTCTTCTTATTACTGCTCAAGAGACCCATTCCCCTTTTAAAATGACAAAAATATTTGATTCATACAAAAATATAAAGGACCATGTGTGAAGGTTATGAACCAGGGTCACAAAACAACCTTGTGAGCCCATTTACTCTCATTTAGATTCTTTTTCCATTAGAAATTGTTTTGAGGAGAGTTGACATCTTGATGATTTTGACTATCCCATCAGTAGCATCACATAGTTATCCTTTAAAGAAATGAGATATAATTGACACATAACATTGTGTTAGTTTCAGGAGTACAGTATAAAAATTTGACATATGTATGTATTGTGAAGTGATTACCACAGTAAATTTAGTTAGCATCCATCACCATATATAGTTACAAAACTCCTTTTCTTGTGATGAAAGCATTTTAAGATTTACTCTCTTAGCAACTTTCAAATATACAATGTTACCTTAAAAAAATACACAAACTAAGGGTTGAGAATTATGTTTCATTTGGCAGCTTCTTCTGAGGACTTCAGCCCAGAAAACTGTCTTTCAGATACTTCTGAAGGACTGCCAGTATACATAAGCATTTTTGCCACAAAAACAAGGTAGTCGGAACTTCAGAAGTTCAGTTCAGTTCAGTCACTCAGTCATGTACGACTCTTTTTGACCACAGCACACAAGGCCTCCCTGTCCATCACCCAAACCCATGTCCGTCGAGTCAGTGATGCCATCCAACCATCTCATTCTTCGTCATCCCCTTCTCCTCCTGCCCTCAATCTTTCTCAGCATCAGGGTCGTTTCCAATGAGTCAGCTCTTCACATCAGGTGGCCAAAATATTGGAATTTAAGCTTCAACATCAGTCCTTCCAATGAACACCCAGGACTGATCTCCTTTAGGATGGACTGGTTGGATCTCCTTGCAGTCCAAGGGACTCTCGAGAGTCTTTTCCAACACCATAGTTCAAAAGCATCAATTCTTCAGTGCTCAGCTTTCTTCACAGTCCAACTCTCANACTGGGTCTGGTCCATTGGCAGGCAAGCTGGCCCCTGAGTACCCCGAGGGGTCAGGATGTCAGTCTCAGCAAAGAAGAATCCCCGCCAGAGTCGCCATTTGTTACAGGAAGGCAGACCCCTTCCAGGGCCCGGAACTGGGCTCTTGTCTAACACTCAGAAATGAATTGTCCGAGGAGACACATGTGCTGACAAAGCAACAGATTCTATTGGGAAAGGGCACCCGGGTGGAGAGCAGTAGGGTAAAGAAACCCATTGCTAGTTTGGCAAATATTTTAACACATCTATACACAGGTAGACTTTTCTTTTTTAAAATCATGAATACAACCATAACTTACTAGTTCTTGTGCGAAACCTTTCTCCTTGGTAGAAACCTTCCTTGTTACTAACAATGTTATTGCATTCCTATGGTCTGTTCTCATCACTTTTTACTGCAAGTCAATAAGAGGAAGTTCTAAGGAAAGAGGATGGATATCTGTCTGATTACTCTGCTCTTACACACTGGCCTACAGGGCTGATCAAGGCTCCAGCTGATTCAGTTCCTGATGAGGGCTCTCTGCTTGGATTTCAGACAGCTGCCTTCTCCGTGTGTCCTCCTATGGCTGTTCCTGGGTGTGCGTGTGTGCGCATGCACACAGATATTTGTTTGCACAGGGAGGCACTAGGGGGAAGATGGGTGGGTAGAGGTGAGTGAGAGAGAGAGAAAGAGGGAGGGAGGGAGGACCCTCTGATCTCTCTTCTCAGAAGGACACTAATCCTGTAGGAACAGGGCCCCATCCTTGTAATCTAGTTTAAACTCAATTACCTCCTTAAAAGACCTTCCTCCAAATACACCCACAATTGGGGTCAGGGCTTCAATATGTGAATTCAGTATATGAATTTGGGAAAGACATGAATGTTCAGCCTATAGCACAGTGGAATATTATTCAGCCTTAAAAAGGAAGGGAATTATGACACATGCTAAAACACGGATGAGCTTTGAGGGCGTTATACTAAGTCAAATATGCCAGTCACAAAAGGATGAACATTGTATGATTCCAGTTGTTTGAAATACCTAGAGGAGTCAAAATCGTAGAGGTAGAAAGTAGAAAGAGTTATGGTGATGAATGATAGCAATGGTTGCATAATAATATAAATGTATTTTTTAAATCTTTTTTGTTTTTTAAAATTTTAAATTATTTTTTCTTCATTTACTTTTTATTTTTTGAATGTACTTTTAATACCTCTAAACTGATTCAGGTGGTAAATCTTAAGTGTGTTTTACCAAAAATTTAAAAAAGCTCTCACTGAAAGCATGTAGATTCTCTTGTATTTGGAGTGCTGAAGGAATAAAAGGTTAAAGTTTTAAAAAGGAAAAAGATCTTACAGATGAATTTAGAATAGTTCTAGGAATATAGAGTCCACAATCTATATCAATTGATTCATCCATTAGTCAGAAGCTGGGCTGCAAAAAATTGGGTAGAAAAGTTACAGTGGAAAGGCTCAGAGGGTAGCCTAACAAATCCTTTCTTGCGCAGGGATTCAGAGGGTTTTTGTAAAGCTGCAGATGTTTGACAAGTTTTGGAGCCAATATTTTGTGATAGTTGATTGGAGTCATATCTTGACACACAAGTAAGAAAGGTGAAACCATTGAAGATATCAGGGATAGATTCTTTAACAGTGTATTTTTTTTAATAGATTTTAAATTGTATTAAACTACACATAAAATTTACTATTTTGACCATCTTTAGCTGTGTAGTTCTGGCCCATTTAAGGATATTCTCATTGTTGTGCAAATATCACCACCATCCCTCTCCAGAACACTTCTCATCTTGCCAAACTGAAATTCCGTACCTATTAAATAGCAACTCACTCTCCCCCAGTTCCTAGCAACCACCATTTAACCTTCTACCTCTATGGTTTTGACTCTATGCTCCTTGTATGAATGGACTCACAGAGTATTGGTCCTTTTGTGACTGATACATTTCACTCAGCATAACAAACAAGGTTTGTAGCATACATTTTGTAGCATACATCAGAATCTCCTTCCTTTTTAAGAATGAATAATATTCCACTGTATGTATATACCCCATTTAGTGATCCATTCATTACCATTCGTTAACTAGACAACCATCTGAGAAGCCTCAGATTTCACTAAAGACAAACAATATGGGAAGAAACATAGCTACTCTGTGACCATCAGAGCAAGTGGAGGAAATGGAGGAAAGGCAGCTTCCACAGAAAATGTGGGTCAGAATCTCGCCTTGTCTTCCTTCTTTTGCTCTTTAAGTCTTTGGCTTATTCTTGTAATTTTGCTTTCATTCTCTGCCCACATACTGTTCAGTAATGTAAAGATGGAAATTATTACTTTTTAAAAATTATTTATTTATTGGCCTGGAGTAGGAAATGGCAACGCACTCCAGTATTCTTGCCTGGAAAATTCCATGGACTGAGGAGCCTGGCAGGCTACAGTCCTTGGGGTTGCAGAGTCGGACACAACTGAGTGACTGTCACTTGGCTGTGGTGGCTCTTTCTTGCTGCCTGTGGACTTTTTCTAGTTGTGGCAATTGGGGGCTACCCTTTGTTATAATGCAGGGGTGTCCCTTTGCAGTGGCTTCTCTTCTTACAGAGCACAGACTCCGGAGCACAGGGGCTTCAGTAGTTGCAGCACGTGGGCTCAGTAGTTGTGGTTCCCAGGCTCTAGGGCACAGGCTCAACAGTTGTAGCACACAGGCTTAGTTGCTCCGTGGCACGTGGGATCTTCTCAGACCAGGCGTCAAACTCATGTTTCCTGCATTGACAGGTGGTTTCTTTACCACTGAGCCACCAGGGAAGCCCCAAAGAATTGCTTTTATGTTAACCTTTCCCTCCCCCCAGGTTTATGAGTTTGTGTGAGTGTGTGTGTGTGGTAATTTCTGGATATGATATTAATAGCTGGTTACAAGTAGCTTGCTCAATAGCCAATACCATCCCCCCCCCAAAAAAAAATCATCTCAGTGTATTTTCGTGTTGCTTTGTTGGCTGCTCACTCCCCATTATTCCCCATTTCATAGGTAAAACATCCCTTTCAGAGACAAGAACAACAGTTTTTAAATAAACAACCTATTGACTTCTTTGAAAGTCAGTGTAACCATAGACCTGAGCAATACCAGCCTGATTCACTGTGTGATGTAATTGACAGAAAGGGAAAAAATGTTCAGGGTGGAAAGTGCACCAAAAGTCACATTTAGGTGTCTGTGCCAGAAGGAAAGTTTAACTGCAATGCCCAGGCAATCCATGCAGCCTGCCCGATCCCTCTTTTTTCCTTCAGCTCAGAAGAAAATAACTCCTTCTTTTCCAGATAACTCAAGTATGGGGGATTTAAGATGGTCACAAAATCTTTGACATTCCTTACATCAAGAGGTCAGTCTGCATCCCATGCTCTTGCGTCTGGGTTCTCTCTACTATTGCTTTCACCTACAGAATACAGCAAAAATGAATCCGTGCTCAGCAAGATAAGGCTGTAAACCAATAAATAACTTTAGGGATTTCATCCGAGCCTATTTATATGGACTGTTTGCTGGATGGCCTCTCCCATCAGGACCTCCCTCAGGGTTGGTCGTCTGGGAAAACAGCTTGCCTATTGAACAGCAGTTTTACTTACTGAAACTTGCTTTCAGACCTTTGCTTTGTTGTGTTCACCAGTTCTAAAATGGTGTCATACTATGTCATCATATTTGGCCGATCTCAATTGATTCCTTTCTAGAAAGACCTGCTTTGAACTACCTAAGTATAGACCCCAACACTTTAAGTTTCCTTTTCTCACCACTCCCTACTCAGATTGTCAAGATTATGTTTTCCATCACCACCACAAGTCTAGCAAAGTTAGCTTTGCTTGATAGCAGGTTTCCTGATCATCTTTGGAGATGCTGACAGTCTACAAGGTAAGTACGGTTTTGTGAAACGAGTTTCAGTTTCATGTATGTGCATACGTATGTGTATGTGTTTACTGGAAAGTGATGTAAAATGTATTGCAACTGTAGGTGGTGGTAAAAATGATCGAAAGCTGTCTTCCTCTACTAGAATAAGTGGTGTTCTTCTCTGCCTTATCCCCCAATGTTTTGAAGAGTTTCTGGCACATAGATACTGGCTGAATGAAAGAATGAATGGAAGAACAACTATCTGGTTGAAAAAAATGACAGACAAAGGAAACAAAAGAAAAGGAGGGAGGGGAAAGGAGTGACAGAAGACAGGGAAAGGAAAAAGTAACAAGAAGAAGAAAGAGGAAAAGTCACAAGAAGTGGAAAAAACTGTGGACAAAGCCATGCGCAGCCTGGGCCTCCCGGCCGGCAGGGGCGCTATTGGCCGCTTTGTGGCCCCAGGGAGGTTCTGGTGGGTGGGGCCACAGGCGGGCGGGGCAAGGTGGGAGCAGAGAAGCTGGACAGAGAGGGCACGTGAAGGCTGCTTGAGGGAGCCTTGAAGCACGCTATGGCCAGGTCAGTGGCCTCCGAGGGCAGGCAGGTCTGGCCCGGCCACACTGCAGCCCAGAACCCAGTGATCTTAAGAATAGGAGCTCAGGGAGGCCCAAGCGGGGCTAGTGCCTCAGAACTTCGGTTTTCCGCTCCTTGGTGGTCTCAGTTTCCTCATCTGGGAAGTGGGTATATGGGCGCGATATGTTGCCTCGGAGCGAGCTTGGAAACTCCAGAAGCGCCTCCTTTTACACTCCTGGCTGGTCCTCTTGACTTCTTGCCTTGGCGAGCCCTTACCTGGTGCAGGCTGGTGCTGTCTGAATCAGCCTTTCCTAGGCCTGCTGCCTCTTTACCTCTTTAGCAGAATTACTCCTACTAACCTGTTGTGACTGTCTCCATTCCTTCCTTCTTCTCACATTTGAGGCAGCAAATTTGGCGAGAACACCAGGCTTCTGGGGTCAGGCCAGTTATGAGCCTGGGTGGATCACTTGACCTGTGTGACCCTAATTGAGTTCCTTTATCTCTCTCAGTTCAGTTCAGTCTCTCAGTCGTGTCCAACTCTTTGTGACCCCATGAATCACAGCACGCCAGGCCTCCCTGTGCATCACCAACTCCCGGAGTTCACTCAGGCTCACACCCATCTAGTCAGTGATGCCATCCAGCCATCTCATCCTCGGTCGTCCCCTTCTCCTCCTGCCCTCAATCCCTCCCAGCATCAGAGTCTTTTCCAGTGAGTCAGCTCTTCACACGAGGTGGCCAAAGTACTGGAGCTTCAGCTTCAGCATCATTCCTTCCAAAGAAATCCCAGGGCCAATCTCCTTCAGAATGGACCGGTTGGACCTCCTTGCAGTCCAAGGGACTCTCAAGAGTCTTCTCCAACACCACAGTTCAAAAGCATCGATTCTTGGGCGCTCAGCGTTCTTCACAGTCCAACTCTCACATCCATACATGATCACTGGAAAAATCACAGCCTTGACTAGATGGACCTTAGTCGGCAAAGTAATATCTCTGCTTTTGAATATGCTATCTAGGTTGGTCATAACTTTTCTTCCAAGGAGTAACCGTCTTTTAATTTCATGGCTGCAGTCACCGTCTGCAGTGATTTTGGAGCCCCCAGAAATAAAGTCTGACACTGTTTCCACTGTTTCCCCATTTATTTCCCAAGAAGTGATGGGACTGGATGCCATGATCTTCGTTTTCTGAATGTTGAGCTTTAAGCTAACTTTTTAACTCTCCTCTTTCATTTTCATCAAGAGGCTCTTTAGTTCCTCTTCACTTTCTGCCATAAGGGTGGTGTCATCTGCATATCTGAGGTTATTGATATTTCTCCCGGCAATCTTGATTCCAGTTTGTGTTTCTTCCAGTCCAGCGTTTCTCATTTTTTCATACCTAAAATAGAATAGTAACAGAACTTACCTGTAAGGTTTTTTGATATTTGAAGAAGTTACTATGGATAGAGTTTTCAGGAGATGTCCTCCTGTTTCACCCCTAGCCTCATGCCTCTGCTTCCTTGTTCATTACCTCACGGTTGTGATTTTGCTTCTGTGATTTAATTACTCTTTTCACTGCTTAATGTTTGTTAATAAATTTTTCCCAGGACAGTGCTCTTATCTTTGTTCACCTTGTATCCCTCGATCTAGGTTTATATCTGTGTGGAGTCTGAAGTCAGCGTTGGCTAGGCTACAAGAGCAGTCAAGACAGTTCTGCCCTAGGTCTGAAAGAGGCATTTGAACAAAGATAGCAGGGTCGAGTCTTGTTTGGGAGCTCAGTGCCTGGGGAAAATCAGTTCAGGTCAATGTTACTCATGTAGGAACTGGATCTTGAAAGCCCCATACTGGTGTTCACTGTTTTGAGTCATCTTTGTATTTCAGTTTTTTCCCAGTCCCAGGAAAGTAGAGGCCAAGACCAGTTGTTTTGCAAGATAAATGCCTCCTGCTATAGCTCTTTTGTGATGGAGAAATGAGACGTGAGGCCACCCACAGTTCAGTGTTGGCTTTCAAATGTTGCCCTTAGTGTTGAGAATGATGGAATCCCCTGTGCTTACTTTTGAGTACATACCAGTAACTTCTAGGGGGAGGTGTCATTTTCAGCATTATGAGTATTTTACCTCTTTAAATTTACTCCTGAGTATTTTATTCTTTTTGATGTTATTTTCAATGGGATTGTATTCTTTTCTTTTCACATTGTTTACTGTTAGTATATAGAAGTGCAACTTTTTTTTTTCTTTTGCAAGTTGATTTTATACCCTGAAACTTAGCTGAATTTGTTTATTAATTCTAACAGATTTTTTTGTTTTTGTTGTTCAATACTTATGAGGTTTTCTGTGTCTAAGATGATGCCATCAACAAACATAATTTTACTTCTTGTCAAATTTGTTGCCTTCTTTTCTTTTTATTGTCCAATTGCTGTGGCTAGGACTTCTTGGACTGTGTTGAATAGAAGTATTGAAAATAGGCATATTTGTCTTGTTCCTGATTTTAGAGGAAAAGTTTGCAGTCTTACGACTGAACATGATGTTAGCTGTGGGACTTTCATTTATAGCTTTTGTTTTGTTTAGGTTGTTGATGTTGTTCAGTTGCTTTAAGTCGTGTCTGATTCTTTGTGACCCCATGAACAGCAGAACGCCAGGCTTCCTTGTCCTTCACTATCTCCCTGAATTTTTTCAAACTCATTTCCATTGAGTCAATGATGCCATCAAACCATCTCATCCTCTATCACCCCCTTCTGCTCTTGCCCTCAGTCTTTCACAGTATCATGGTCTTTTCCAGTTAGTCGGCTCTTTGCATCAGGTGGCCAAAGTATTGGAGCTTCAGCTTCAGCATCAGTCCTTCCAATGGATATTCAGGGTTGATTTCTTTTAGGATTGACTGGTTTGATTTCTTTTGCTGTCCAAGGAACTCTCAAGAGTGTTTTCCAGCACCACAGTTCAAAAGCATCAATTCTTTTTTTTTTTTTTAAAGCATCAATTCTTTGGTGCTCAGCCTTCTTTATGGTCTACCTCACATCTGTACATGACTACTGGAAAAACCATAGCTTTGGCTATATGGACCATTGTCAGCAAAGATTGAGGTAGTTTTCTTCGATTTCCATTTTGTGGGTTTTTTTTGTTTGTTTGTTTAAATCATGAAAGTGTGTTGAATTTTGTCAAATGCTTTTTGTATCAGTTGAGATGATCATGTGGATTTTTCCTTTATTCTGTTATTGTGGTGTAATGTTTTCCTCTGTTGACCCACCCTTATATTGAAGGAATGAATCCCACTTGTGTATGGTGTATAATTCTTTTTAATGTACTGCTGAATTGTTTGTTCCTATTTTGTTAAGGAGTTTTGCATCAATATTCATAAAGGACATTGGTCTGTAGTTTTTTTTTGTTTTCCTTGTAGTGTCTTTATCTGACTTTGGTATTAGGGTAATGCTGGTCTTATAGAATCAATGATGAGAAATTCAGTGGACTTCACCAGTGAAGCCATCTGGTCACAGGTTTTTTTTTTTTTTTTAATTTAAATTCATTTATTTTAATTGGAGGCTAATTACTTTACAATATTGTATTGGTTCCGCCACACATCAACATGAATCCACCACGGGCGTACATGTGTTCCCCATCCTGAACCCCCTTCCCACCTCCCTCCCCGTACTATCCCTCCAGGTCATCCCAGTACACTAGCCCCAAGCATCCTGTATTGAACCTGTACTGGAGATTCATTTCTTATGTCATATTATACATGTTTCAGTGCCATTCCCCCAAATCATCCCACTCTCGCCCTCTCCCACAGAGTCCAAAAGACTGTTCTATATATATGTGTCTCTTTTGCTGTCTCGCATATGGGGTTATTGTTACCATCTTTCTAAATTCCATATATATGCGTTATACTGTATTGGTGTTTTTCTTTCTGGCTTACTTCACTCTGTATAATAGGCTCCGGTTTCATCCACCTCATTAGAACTGATTCAAATGTATTCTTTTTAANAGGGTGACAATATACAGCCTTGACATACTCCTTTTCCTATTTGGAACCAGTCTGTTGTTCCATGTCAATAAAACAGATAAATAGTCAAAGACTATTTCAGTTGTTAGGGTTCCCAGGTGACACTAGTGATAAAGAACCTGCCTGCTTGCCAATACAAGAGACATTAGAAATGCAGGTTTGGTCCTTGGGTAGGGAAGGCATGGCAACCCACTCCAATATTCTTGCCTGGAGAACCTCATGGACAGAGGAGCCTGGTGGGCTTATAGTTCACAGGGTTGCAAAGAGTAGGGCGTGACTGAAGCAACTTAGCACATACATTTCAGCTGTTAATAAGGATGGGATGGGTCTGGTATGTTTTAGATAGGCCCACCAGAAAAAGCTTAAAATGAAAAATTTTGGCAGTGTGTGTGTTGTGTGAACCATCTTGTACCCCAATAATACTGGATAATGAAATGCTACCATATGGGAATCACCTTTCCTAGGTGGAATCCCTAATGGTTTGGAACCAGATAAAATAAAAACGCATAAGTAAAAATTTCCTTAAGTCTATCAGCTTGACTTGCTTGAAGTTTCTGAATTATCTCAGAATATAGGTTTGTCAGAGAATACTTCCGTGTATCTAGAGCGTGTTTGCTTTAATATCTTGTATTTTGTTCTTTGGTTATATTTTCCTTCATCATTTCAATAGAATACATTCATTACCTAGCCTTTGGGGAGGTGAAAGGTATAAATTGTTATGGAATTGATTGAGGGGCTTCCCAGTTGGTTCAGTGGGAAAGAATCCGACTGCCAATCCTAGAGAGAGATGCAGGTTCGATCCCTGTGTCGGCAACATCCCTTGGAGGGGAAAATGGCAACCCCTTCAGTATTCTTGCCTTGGTGATCCCATGGACAGAGGAGCCTGGCGGGCTACAGTCCATGGGATCCCAGGGAGTCGGGCATGACTGAGCAACTGAAAACACACAGACATGGGATTGCTTGGTGACCATTAAGCCCAAGCATTTCTGTGGAGTTGCTTAGCAATGCTTCTTATCTTGCTGGCAGTTTTGTTAGTCAGATTTCCCTGTGATCATATGCTGATAACTCNTGGGATCCCAGGGAGTCGGGCATGACTGAGCAACTGAAAACACACAGACATGGGATTGCTTGGTGACCATTAAGCCCAAGCATTTCTGTGGAGTTGCTTAGCAATGCTTCTTATCTTGCTGGCAGTTTTGTTAGTCAGATTTCCCTGTGATCATATGCTGATAACTCCTGGAGAAGGAAATAGCAACCCACTCCAGTACTCTTGCCTGGAAAATCCCATGGACGGAGGAGCCTGGTAGGCTACAGTCCATTAGGTCACAAAGAGTCCGGACAAGACTGAGCGACTTCCCTTTCACTTTCACTTTTTTAGATGCTGATAACCAGGCAGTAGCTGAGGGAATAGGCTATGTTGTAGTTTTATGTGGCACTTGTTGTCCAGTCACTCAGTCACGTTCAGTCCTTTGCGACCCCATGGACTATAGCCTGCCAGGCTTCTGTGTCCGTGGGATTCTCCAGGCAAGAATACTGAAGTGGGTTACCATTTCCTTTGCCAGAGGATCTTCCTGACCCAGGGATCAAACCCGCGCCTCTTGTGTCTCCTGCATTGGCAGGCAGATTCTTTTCCACTGAGGAAGCCCTTATTTCATGATAATGGTTCATTCGTTATGACAGGTGTGCCATACAAGTGTAAGATGTTAGTAATAGGAGAAACTAGGTATGAGTTAAATAGGAGCTGTCTTATATAGGTGCCCTCTTTACAGTTTTTCTGAAAATCTACAACTGTTCTAAAAATATGAAGTTTATTTTAAAAAGGTGTGTGTATGTGTGATAGCAAATGTTGATGAGTGACAAGAAGAAAAATAAAACCAAGTCAGAGGGGCAGGGAGTACAGATAATGGGGAAGGGCCCTGCAGAGAAGGAGACGGTGGACAGAGCTCTGGATGGGAGCGAGGGAGCTGCCTGCATGGGTTTCGGGGATGGGTGTTCAAGACAGGGAAACAGCAAGGGGCAAGGCCCTGCACGAGGGAACAGGTAGGAGGCATGCTAGCTGCCGCTGGGGGAGCCTGTGGAGGACAGGTCAGACAGGTGGTGGGCGCAAGTTGGGGAGGGGGCTGGGCCTCAGGAACTCTCTAAGTCCTGATCAGGACTTTGGCATCAACTCTGGGCCAGATGCAGGCGGAGCCGTGAACTGGCCTTCTTCCCCGTGGCAGGGATCCCACATTACAGTGGCCTGCCTTTCACAGGCTTTGAAAGCTACCACTTGAGGGCATCGTTAGGCTTTCGAGCAGGGGTTGGAAAACTACAGTTTTAGGGCCAAATCCTCTTCCACCTGTTTTTGTACAAAATTCTACGGAGTAAGCCCATATCTTTTCGCTCTCTCCCATCAGCAAAGTTGTTTCATACATTCGAAGTACAGTTTGTAAGTGTTTTGTCACATTCTGTACTCTATCCCAGATCCTCTTGACTTCCTAAACAAAATTTGCATATGTTAAGGTTCACTCTTTATGCTGTGTTCAGTGGGTTTTGACAAATGCATTAAGCGTCATGTATCTTGCAGAGTAATTTCACTGCCTGGAATAAAACTCTGTGCTTCACCTAGTCAACTCCTTTCCTTCCCGTCAAGCCGGTGGCAACCGCCGATCCTTTCCCCATCTCTACAGTTTTGCCCTTTCCAGAATGTCTTAATAATTGGAATTGTACAGTATGGAGCCTGTTTAGATTGGCTGCTTTGACTTAGCAAGATGCATTTACGATTCCTCCAAGTCTTTTTGTGGCTTGATAGCTAATTTCTCTATTGCTTAAAAATATTTGTATGAACGAATCACAGTTTGTTTATTCACCTATTGAAGGGCCTCTTGGTTGCATCCAGTTTTGGGGCAATTATGAATAAAGCTGCTATAAACATTTGTGTGGATGTTTTTATGTGGACATACATTTTCAAATCAGTTGGATGTGATTGCTAACTTGCATGATAACACTGTTTAGCTGTACACTGACCCTGCTTTTTAGAGTGTCATGGAAGGAACCAATGACTTGCTGGTCCTTTTAACAGTGCCATGTTACTAGGTACTCTCTTCTGTTTCTAGCAGCTTGATTGAAATTTCTCCAGAGGAGTGTTAAAATTCAAATTGTTTTCAGTGAGATTTGAAATTATGATGGAACTTCCAAGAGTAGATTCTTAAAAATCTTTTTAATTTTAAAATTTATTCCCAGTGGGTCCTATGCTGAGAACTTAATAGATCAGCTGTCTAATAAGTTGAGTAATTGAGATACAACAGTAAAAAGTTAAAAATAATTGTACTAGCATTTCTAGAGGCCTTGGGAGTGACATGAACTTTTAATTTGAAATTGGGAGGGACGTGTTTTGACAGACTCTGTCTTCATAGATGCATAAGGTGCTTTCTGTGTAAAGACTTCAGAATCATGATTTCTGACTGGCGCTACGACTTGAAACACATTGAAACCTACTGATGTTAAAGAAGGAAAAAAATGAAGCAATAAAGAGGCTTGGATTTTTCCTGCTTTATTAATGTACAATTATTGATGTATAATATTGTTGTATAATACTGATTGGGAACACGTGTACTACACATATTTTAAAATGTACAATTTGAGTTTTAACATATGAATGTCAGACTAGTGTGATAAAGATAATGAATACACCTATTACTTTCCAAAGTTGCCTCATTCCTCCTTGTATTCCCCCTTTTCCATGCACCAACTGATCTATCACTTTTATTATTATAGATTAGTTTGGGTTTTATATAAATTGATATATTATTGTATATAACTTATGTCAGTTCTTTAAATGGAATTGTACAGACTGTAGTAGTTCCCCCTTATCTGCAGTTTTCCTTTTTATGGCTTCAGCTACCTATAGTCAATCACAGTTCAAAAGTATTAAATGGAAAATTCCAGAAATAAACCATACATAGATTTTAAATTGTGTGCCATTCTTAGTAGCATGATGAAATCTCTCACTGTCACACTCTGTGTTCCCTGGGATTCCCCAACCATCAATATCTCGCACCTCCATTGGCCAGAATCAACAGAAGCAGATTCTCATTTTTACTTATCAGAAAGTCAGGGGTAGCCTGATGCTATGTTACAAGGCCTACATCATCCACCTCACTTTATCTCATTATGCAGACATTTTATCATCTCACATCGTCACAAGAAGGGGAGTATAGTACAATAAGATATTTCAAGAAAGGTCACAGTCACATAGTTTTCACGGCAGTGTGTTATAATTAATCTATTATTACTATTGTAATCTCTGTCTAATTTATAAATTAAACATAGATATGTATATATAGGAAAAACATGGTATATATAGGAGTTGGTGCTATCTGAGTTTTCAAGCATCCACAGGGGGTCTTGGAATATATCCCCTGTAGATAAGAGCAGACTTCTGTATATTTTTTTGGAGCAGAAGTTTCTGATTTCATTCAGCATAATTATTTTGAGGGTCTTCCATGTCCGGTAGATCAGTGCTTTCTCTTTTTAAAACATATTTACTTATTTGTCTGCACTGGGTCTTAGTTGCATCATGCGGGATCTCTCGTTGTGGTGCGTGGACTTTCCATCTGTGGCACATGGGCTCTGGAGTACACAGGCTCAATAGCTACAGCACGAGGGCTCTCTAGTTGTGGTGTGTGGTAGTACTTTGTTTCTTTATTGGTGGGTAGTTCTCTATTTTATGGTGCTGTGGCCTGAATTGAATCCCCTATAATTCATACGCTGAAGCCTTATAACCCCCAGCGTGACGGTATTGTGAGACAGACAGGGCTTGTAGGATGTGATTAAAGGCTAAATGAGATCACAAGGATGGGGTCCTAATCCAATAGGACTGGTGGCCTTAGAAGAAGAGGAACAGAGAGAGAGAGACATTCCTCTCCAAGTGCATGCACCCAGGAAGGCCATGTGAAGACACAGCAAGAGGTGATCATCTGCAAGCCAGGAAGAGAGGCTCACCAGAACTCAACCGTGCTGACATCCTGATCCCAGGCTTTGAACTTCCAGAACTTTGATAAAATAAGTTTCTGTTGTTTTAGCCACCTAGATTATGGTATTTTGTTATGGCAGCCTGAGCAGGCTAAGACATATGGATATACTACAGTTTGGTTTTTTTTGTTCACATGGATATTCGATGGATATTTCCAGGTTTTGGCTGTTACAAATACAGCTGCTGAGAACAGTTGTGTATAAGTCTTTGCGTGGACATTTGCTTTCATTTTTTATTGGTTTAAAATTTAGGTGTGGACTGGCCTGGTGTGGTTTTACTTTTTAAGAATCTGCCAAATTGTTTTCTGAGGTGATTATACCATTTTACGTTCCCACCAGCAGCATACGAGAGTTCTCATTTCTCCACGTCAGTCTTGAGGTTTGAAGTCTGAATTGCTCTTGCTCAGGTGGTCCACCCGGAAGTGTGGAGGAAGACTCTTCACCTGCTGTAACACGGCTAGGAGAGGCGTCCCCAGCACTGTGCAGCCTTCTCCCTCCTACTTCTTATGTTTTTGAATGAGAAGCTTTTCTGTGTATGTGAATTTACTTTCCATAAAAATATAGGAAGACATTAATGATATCTTTATTCCTTTTACTCATCCTTCTTTCATTACTTTTCCTAACTTTTTTTACTTGCAGACTTTCTGGGTTAACCTTCGAGTTTCTCGACTGTGAGATATTGAAATGAACATGGTTTTTGAGTCAGACACACATGGATTTCGATTTGGGCTTTATAGCTGAGCTGTGCAGCAAGTCGTATGACCGGAGCTTCAGTTTCCTCATGTGTTTTTTTTTAAAACCCAGCCCCCTGGCAGTGAGAGCACCCATTACTAACCACTGGATAGCCAGGGACTTCCTTCCTCATCTGTTTTTTAAAAGTGCATGTGGAAAGGTTGATATTACCCAGATTGTATGGCTGTGGTAAGGCTTAGATATAATGTATTGAAAACATTTTCTGGGAACATCTGGGAAACTGTATTCACTTCCTTGGATGTATTTTTAAGTTCCATTTTCTATTTGATAGTGGTTAGTTTGCTACTCATGAAGTGAGAAGGAGAGGAACTGAAGTTTAATGGGTGCCACCAGTTAGACAGAGGCCACGGGGAACATGGCAAAACACAGTGGCGTTGCCATGGCTCAGGGTGACCTTCCAACACTTAATGACGTGCAAGCCCTCCTTAGGCCATTTGAGTTGTAAGGGGGGTGTACTTCATGTGAGTATTTATGTACGCCCACAAAGGCAATTCCTGCCTGAGTGTATGTCTGCACGGAAGGAGGGATGTTTCTCAGGCCTCCGGGATCCTCGCCGATGTGTGCGCCCTCCTTTCTCAGTGCTTGGCCTGCAGTGTTTGAGCCCCGGCCTTTTGGCCGTGAAATCCTTTGTCCAGCTGGCCAAGTTGCATGAGGAGAGTGTGAAGCCTTCCCTCCCATGGAGAAGTGGAAGTTGCTCTTTGATGGCTGGGCCAAACTGCTCATGTGAGGTCACTGGAGTTTGAAAGGTGGTCCTGAGAGGAGCTCCGTGTGCTTGGGTGGTGGACGTTAGCCGGGCCAGGCAGGCCAGAGCGGGAGCCTCGAGGGGAGTGAGAGGACCCGGGGAGGTGGGAGGTGTGGGTGTCGGCAGGCACGGAATTCGTTTTGCCAGGTGGGGGTATCTGGAGGCCTTCTCTCCCCTGCCTGACCGCTGGGTTCCAAGTATCCTGCAGTGTTTCTCCTCAGAGCCGGCTGGCTTTCTTGGCATCATTCAGTCTAGTTGCTAGGAAGCCGAATAAGGCAAATGCAACTTCCTTTTGACTTACTCACATTGAACCATCTGCTTATTCCTTCTCATGGCCTTCAAACTTGGCTAGAATCGTCGGGGAAAGGGTCGAGCGGAGCATCTGCGCTCCTTATCCTTTCTGGAAACAGAAATCTTTCTAGTAATTCTTTAACCCTCTCGGTCCGAATTGATAACCGTTGATCTTGTTTCGTCCCTTGGTGTTTCCAGCTAAAGGATTTGCAGCAGGCCCTTTCTTCCTAGGTTTTGCCTTTTGTTTTTGTCTCAGTTTTGTACCTATGTTATTTGTGAACCACACAACTTCGAATGAGGAGGGAGGTGTCACTGTATGCCGAAATGTGTTTGGAGTGTAAATATTTACAAGAGAAGTCTTAATTGAGGATGTTTAATACTTGCAATTGATACACATGAATCATTTTTCTCTCATAAGCTCCATTGTAGAGTTAGTGTCAGATACATTAAAGGTGGCAGATAATCCACGAAAATTTACGGTGCTATTGATGGAGCATCTGGCATAGAAAAGCTTTAAAAAAACACAACAGTGATTTATTGTTATTATTATTTTTCATAATTGCCAAACGCCACCAGCATTGCACGCATACTTTGAGGTTTAGTTCGGCTCAGTGGGGCAAATCAGATTCATTGTGTTGGTTCCTTGCTGTCAGTGAGTTTCAAATGGTCTTTTCTTGTGACAGAACTGAGCCTTCAGTTGTCAATTCTGCAAACAAACTAGACAAAAATAGAAAAAGGCATTACAAAATAAAGTAGGGGTTCTGAAAAAAAAAATCTGGAGAAAAACCATTGTTCGAGTTTTTAAAACCCAGCTGAACTGAAGACTTAATCACCTCTGAGTGTACCAGAACTGCGGAAACCAATGTGAGGACGATGGGAAATAATTTCTTCTTAAGTGTAATTTTGTCTTTGTTGGTTTTTTAGCAGTAAAATGTATAAACCTTTTCTGCCGACTTCTTATTCTCCCCAAGAGGGCTACTTAAAGGAGGGTGAAGACATGCTAAGGTAAAATTTTATTGTTGTGGCTCAATTTGCTAAAAGCTTTAGTAATAATTTAGATGTGGTCTTACTGTGCAGACTTATGTGTTTGTTCAAATTGATGTTATTAATATTTGCTTTTTGGGAAGTCTCTCAGGTCAACTTGATCATATTAAGCCATTCTGCATTAACTTTACCTTTTCATAGATCTTTGGGCTCTAGGAGCTAGAACAGATGTACAGCCTGAGGGGACTCAGCCCTAGGCCTTCTCTTTGTGGGTGGGTCAGTCAGCTCCACCTGAGCGACCCACCCAGAGGGATATCAGGAGAGAGGCCCTCATCTCTTCTGAGACTCTCCCCTCACACGCCTCCATACAGTCTCTCTGCTGCCACCCAGTCCTAAGTATGTGCTCAAAAAATGCCAGCTTGTTCTATTATGAGACAGATCAATACTCCAGAGCCTGGTATAGCACTAAAAGTCACTTAATTTTTTTTTTTAACCCAAGAAATGGGTAAATAGATGTAAAAGTGTCTGGTAATAAAAAGTGAAAATCCCTTTTCAGAACTCTCCCAATTGTTTTCTGCTTGCTGTAGCTTAAATGGCTCACACTAGTATATTGTTCTGGAACTTCCTTAACACCGCCTCATGGAGGATTATTCATCCTCATTGTTTTTGACCACTGTGTAGTATCCCAAAGTAAGCCAACCAGTTCTGAAGCTTACCTTATTTAGTTTTCTCTGTCTGGCTACACTGAACAAGACTGAGTTCTTCTAAGAAATGAAGTAGGTAAATCAACATGGCAGTTCAGGATTCTTGGCCTGGATCTACCTCTGTAGTTTTGGTAAAAGCTGATTTCCTTGAACTGTATTTGAATTGATTTTTGAATGTATGAACCTTGACAGGGCTTCTCTCTTGCCTGCATTAAAGATGAGATTTGTGCCAGATTAGATTAATAATTCAAAATTGAAAAACGCTTTCCTCAACTGCAGAAGCACTTGGAAGTATAGAATTCAGGAGTGACTATTAATGGAGGTTAGCTTCTCTCAGGTAGCATTTCCTGAAAAGGAGACTTAGAATGCTTACACTGTTACATGCTCTTCTTAAGAAGAGATTTTCTTAGCCTTGGGCCTGACAGAAACCTAAAGGGAGAAGTGGATAATAAGGGCTGACATCTATCGAGAGCCTACTCTGCAGTCAGGCACTATTGTATGGGAACTACCTGTATTAACTCATGTAACCCTCATAGCAACACTTAGGGGCAGGGTCTCCAAATATCCCCATTTCACAGGTGAGGGAACTGAGGTGTAACAACGTTAAGTATTAATATTGGGTTCATGCTTCCCTGATTAGTGAGTGAAGGAGCTGAGATTCAAGTTCAGGCAGTTATGATTTCACCAATACACTGCCTTTCCTGGATGAGCCCACTTCTGGAGCGCCTCCAAATCCCCTCTAATTACTTAGGGGAGTGGGGAGGGTGTTTACATGCCACTTCATTAAAAGAAAGTAAGTATATGAAGTTTGAGAGAAAGCCAGTGTAGCAAAGGCTGGAGAGAGCAGACAGCCTAAGGAATGGCCTGTGGAGTCAGAGGCAGCTATTGTCAGAGACAGCAGACAAAGATGGAGCCTGCTGCAGGGTGGGAAGCATGGAAGCTGGTATAGCTCAGGATTCTCCCGCCAGTAGGAGAGGCATGGACTCAGGCAAAGCTTTGCATCTGAAAATCTGGAGCCGGAACTCTGCTCTGCCAGGAGGTTGGATGTGGACAAGAACCTGAATGAAAATCGCCCAGGGGGAGAGCAAAGGGATCGACACTGGCTGGCAGCTTGCTGAGCAGTCATGGGCTGACTGAGGGGTTCTGTGCCGCTCTGCCGTGCAGCCCGAGGCCTCTGGTGAGAAAAGAGCTAATTGCTGCCTGCCCAGGTGGTTCTCTCCCTGGCAGGACATTCCTTGTGGACAGAAACATCGGCACCTGGATGCTGGCGAGCTGCAGTAAAAATGCCTGATTTAGGGGGCATCGTGCATCGAATGCCCCCTTTCTTATTAAATCACAGCAAAGGGGACCACTTTAGATGGCTGATGGATTATCCAGCATCTGTGCGCTCTTGCATGCCTTTAGCAAGGGAACACAGCTTGCTCACAGGAGCTGTAGAGTGTTCAGGAGTAATGCGAGCAGATCTCGCTGATTCATTGTGCACCCATATCCAATGAGCGCCTTCAGAGATAGCTGCCCCTTCTTCAAGAGATGAATACTTCAGATAAAATGATCTCATATCCTTTAGAATAAACACCTTAAAGTGTGAATCGCACTGTCTGCCTATATCTGAGTCTTCCGTGACAAAGATCATTGGCTCCATTTAGTACTTTTTGTTGTAACAGATGAGAAGAAATGAAAAGGGCAGAAAATCCTAGAAACTAATATTAATAGAATTCTAAGATGAGAACAGATTATTGAGTGTTGTTTTACCTCTGAGTTGACACAGTCTTTATTTAGGTGCCTGTCTGTTCTGCTTGGATTTCCCAGGTGGCTCAGTGGTAAAGAACCCGCCTGCCAATGCAGGAGACTCAGGAGACGCGGGTTTGGTCCCTGGTTTGGGAATATCCCTTGGAGAAGGAAATGGCAACCCGCTCCAGTATTCTGGCTGGAAAATCCCAAGGAGAGAGGAGCCTGGTAGGCTACAGTCCATGGGGTCACAAGGGAGTCAGAAACAACTTAGGGATAAACAGCAACAAATATTTTGCTTGGTGATCTGGTATTTACTTTTTGGCTTTTGGGGACACTTATAGAGGGAGACTATGTTTGTACAAAGTATTATATATTCAAGCATCCAACAGCATTGAAGAATAATGACACAAGGTGGCTGATTATTCCAAAGGGAATGAAGATAGCCATGCGCTATTAGGTAAGAGCTTTGTTGAGAATCTTCTATTTTCCTTGTCTGTTCTTGGTAGACATGCTGTCTTTCACTTGCACTTTGGTAAGAAACCCTGACGACCTTTCTTTTGGAGAGTTTATGTTCACCTGTGCATTGCTTTTGGCCTTGCAAAAAGCATGAATATGTCAATATATTCCAGATGACGCCAAGGGTGGTTTTTCCAGCTCTATTATCAAATGATTCAGAAAGAACATGAGCGAGAGAGGTCTTCAGGTTGCTAATTATTGTTTCTGTCAGCAAAGACCAGAGGTGGATTTATTTTTTAGCGTGTCAAATAAGGTTGTGTAAAACCAAATAATGAAGTCTTCAGCCTTACGTACATAAGTTGCTGAAGGCTGAAATTCTTGAAATGCTTTGCTAGAACCCCGAGTTAGGAATTATGAGAATTATGCTGTTGGGTTTACTGAACTGGTGGTAGAGGCATTCAGTAGATGGGGAGGTTTCTGAAGGTGACGGTTGTATTCAGTTTTTCTGTATTGCCCGAGTTTTCTACAGTGAGCATCTATTAATTTTATAATCAGAAAAAAACAAAGCTATTTTTAAGGTTGAGGCCCATGTGCTAGGCACAGATCTAGGCTCTGAGGATATTTGGATGAATATAACAGACAAACCCCTGCCCCGGGCACTGACTGTCTAGTGTAGTGTGCTAAAAAATTGCTTTCACTGATTTTAGAGAAGGGTTCTCTTGTTTCTTTTTCTTTTTAAAACTTATTTATTTTTGGCTGCACTGGGTCTTCCTTGCTGTGTACGGGCTTTCTCTAGTTGCAGTGAGCGGGGACTACCCTTCGTGGAGGTGCACAGGCTTCTCGTTGCTGTGGCCCCTCTTGTAGGGGAGCACAAGCTCTAGGTGCCCTGGTTCAGTAGTTGTAGTGTGCAGGATTAGTTGCTCTGCTATTATGGAATCTTCCCGGACCGGGGATCGAACCTGTGTCCCCGGCATTGGCAGGCGGATTCTTATCCACTGTACCACCAGGGAGGTTTGGGTCCTCTCATTTCCTAACTGCATGTTGAATTCCTCTTAGCCTTTGTGCTGTTTTGGTTTCAACATGGGATGCTGTTCCTTCTTCTCCGCCTGCCTGACTCACAAGGGCTGCCTAAGCACAGCTGCAGCCTGGTCAGTGTCCAGCTTGTACTCTGGGCTCCTGCGGGGCCCTGATCCCGCACACCATTGGCTGGCACTTGAGGGCAGATGGGGACTTAATGTGTGATGATAACTGTGTCTCTGGATTATGTTGGGTTTCATGGTGCTTGGCAGAGAGTCTGGCTCATAGACCAGTGGTTGGCTGGAGGTGTGTACGGTTACTCCAGGTTAGGTAGGTACTGAGTAGGTACTGAGAGGGAAGATCCAGGCATGATGAGAACTGATAACTCCTAAACAGGAGCCCAGGCATACAGAAAACATAACCCATCAATTAAGGCAGCGTTGGTTTTCTTACTTTTTTAAATATGCAATTTATGGGACTTCCCTAGTGGTCTAGTGGTTGAGCATCTGCCTTGTAATGCAGGGGACGGGGGTTTAGTTGGGAAACTTGGATCCCACGTGCCGAGAAGCAGCTGAGCCAGTGTGCTGCAACTTCCAGAGCCCATGCGCTCCGGAGCCCAGGTGCCACACCTAGAGAATCCACCTGATACAACAGCGATCCCATGTGTTGCAACTAAGAAGTGAAGCAGCCAACGAAATAGGTAAATAAATAGATATTTAAAAGGCAAACAAGCAAAAATGCAGCCCTTGCACTAGAAGAAAGAATTAAGAAAAAAAAAAAAAGAAGAAAACATGCAATTTAGACTTGCCTCAGAATTTTTATTCTGTGATATCTCCTCTGCAGATATCTATTTGTCGGTAGCATCTTTTCTCTGAGTTTGTGAAAGCAAAATCGTTTCGTTTGGAAGGTTATTCAGGTTGGACCTTGGGAGACAGCACAGTGGAAGAAATGAGGTCAGTCATAGCGTGCAGAGGGTGGGAGAGGCCAGTTCCCTTTACGTTAGAAAAATTATGGAATTTCCCTTTAATAATTGAAAGACGACCAGGCATGCCCTGGATTAATTTGATCATGTAGTAATTTAAACTGATTTTGAACCCAGAGGCAGTAAAGACTCAGCATGCCTCGTAGCTTTGTTTTCCCTCAGCATTTGGCAACTTTACTACCATACTCTGCATCAGCCAGGGAAACTACATTAATCTTGGATTGCATTTAGCTTTCTCAAAACGTGCAGCAAGAATCACACCCGTCTTGCAGCATCTTGCACTTCTTTTAGAATCGCGAGTTAACTTCAGCTACTGTGTGACATTCCCAACCCTGGTATTCTTGCCACCCTCCCATCTCCAGTATTAATTTGAGGGGGGAGTCCTGGAGAGTGCTCTTCTCCCCGCTCCATCTGGAGTGGAAGTCACTCCTCTGCCTGGCGTTCTGCAGGTCTGGCACCTAGCCGTGGAGTCGGACCCTGGTAGATGCAGTTGAGAAGCTCTTGCCCTGTGGGGTCTGCCTCTCCCAGGGAACTTGTGAACTAGGCCGTTCAGCTGGCCTGTCTCTTCAGTGTCAGGAAGATGCGTAGTGATCAATTAGTTGGCTCATTCCTTCCTTTATATTCCAAAGCAGTAATTAATTTTCAAATCGTGTCATCTAAATGTGAATTATTTTTGTAATAGTTTTCTGTGTGTGATAATTTTGACTCATGGGCTGTCACTCTGTGAATATGAACTATGTCGTGTTTTCCTTGCTTTCCTCTTGAATTTATTTTCTGAAATCATCCATGGAAAAAAAGAAAGTGTAGCCACTCAGTGATGTCTGTCTCTTTGCGATCCTATGGGCTGTAGCCCACCAGGCTCCTCCGTCTGTGGGATTTTCCAGGCAAGAATACTGAAGTGGGTTGCCATTTCCTTTTCCAGGAGGTCTTCCGGACCCAGGGATCGAATTCGGGACTCCTGCATTATGTGGGCAGACTCTTTACCGTCTGGGCCACCAGGGAAACCCGAAATCATCCATACTCTGCCAAATTGCCAGAAAAACATTTTTCCTGCCATCATGTTACTTTTTCATTTACAAAATGCACATTTTATGTGCTGTCTGTGTGAAGCTCTGTGCTGGGCATAGAGAGAAACCTAAAGATAATTAAATAACGATTCCTATTTGGATGACATGAAGTCTAATAAGATAGTACCTGTATAAACAACAAGCGGAAGATAGACTATACTCTAAGCAGAATATACATACAGAAAGAGTATTACCTTTATGGGACCAATGAGTTGAATCAAGATTTCAGGGACTCATTTGAGCTGGGGCTTTGAGGTGAGGACTGCTAAGAGTCTAGCAAACAGAATGGCAAGGAAGGCACAGCTAGACAAAGGGTGAGAGGAGTGGATTGTCCTGAGATCACGAGACTTTAAATTTGGAAAGAGAAACAAGATGTTTGAAGCTCAGTGGGTTACAAGACCTCTTATGATAAGATGGAGCCCCCTCTTGCCAGGACTTGGGAAGCAAGTGTGAGACGTTTAGGCTGCTGAACAGTTACTCTGGCATTTTTGAAAGTAATACTCAGATTGACGTGTAGGGTGGTTTGGAGTGGGAAACAGAATCAGAGCTAGAAGATGCGGTAGGAGGCCATGGCAGGTTCTCAGAAAGTTTTGGGCAGGAATGGAAGCAGAAACCCAAGGGAGAGGTCTAGGACAGATNGCTGAACAGTTACTCTGGCATTTTTGAAAGTAATACTCAGATTGACGTGTAGGGTGGTTTGGAGTGGGAAACAGAATCAGAGCTAGAAGATGCGGTAGGAGGCCATGGCAGGTTCTCAGAAAGTTTTGGGCAGGAATGGAAGCAGAAACCCAAGGGAGAGGTCTAGGACAGATTCTTCAGGACTTGAGGACCAAGGCTAAGGAAGTGGGTGATGAGATGATGCTGTTTTTTTGTTGTTGTTGTTTTTTGTTTTTTTAAGACTGATTGATTTGGGCTGTGCTGGGTCTTCATTGCTGCATGGGCTTTTCTGCAGGTGTGCTGCGTGGAGCCAGGCTGTTCTGCAGTGTGCTGGGCTGGCTTCTCACTGTGGGGGCTTCTCTCGTGGTGCAGCATTGGCTCTGGGGTGGGCAGGCTTCTGTAGCTGCGGCTCAGGGCTCAGCAGTTGTGGCACACTGGCTTAGCTGCTCCATGCATGGTAGGTGGGATCGGACCTGTGTCTCCTCTATGGGCAGGCGAACTCTTAACCACTGGACCACCAGGGAAGCTCCAATGGCTGGGTTTTGACCCAAGGCTAGTTCTGGGATGATAGTTGATGTTGGATGAGATGGTCAACTGCAGTATCATCCATTTATTCTTTAGCAAGGAGTTGTCCAAGTGGTAATAACCTCACCAAGTACTGGTCTTTCCTAGGAACTAACTGAATGAGCAGTCTCTCATTTTTCTGAAGATAAAAATCTTATCTGTTCTTTAAAACAGGTAAAAAATTTCTCTCATGGTCTTTAAATTTCAATTTAAATAATCTTGATGAATACTGTGGCCACCTGATGGGAAGAGCCAACTCATTGGAGAAGACCCTGATGCTGGGAAAGATTGAAGGCAGGAGGAGAAGGGGCGACAGAGGATGAGGTGGTTGGATGGTATCACAGACTTAGTGGACATGAATTTGAGCAAACTCTGGGAGATAGTGAAGGACAGGGAAGCCTGGCGTGCTGCAGTCCATGCGGTCACAAAGAGTCAAACACTGCTGAGTGACCAAACATCAAATAACATGTGAATGATTTCATTTTGAAAAATGCCTCCCACATTCATGGTGCTTCCCCCACAAAGATAAGGTTTTAACATATTCTGCTTTCTTTATAAAAGTATGTACATAACCAACCAAATGAGGGCACTATATATTTTTTTAAATGAGTTTTCTTTTGGTTGGGGTTGCCTCCAGTCCTCTTAACTGATGCTATCAGATGAATAACACACCCTAGAATGTTTTCAATGTGCCCGAGAATGAAAACAAGTTGTATGGCATGCATGATCTTTAGAAAAATACAGCATCTTCCACTTCATTTACCTAAATACAATAAAAATATAGTATCTATCCTCTCACTTAGTTAAATCTGTGGTGCATCAAAGTATCTAGGGAACAACTGTTTTGTGACACAGATTTTTCTTCAGTTGTTTGATTGAAAGTAACTCACATTTTTCTTGCATTTATGGGTGTGTGTGTCTGTTTTTTAAGGGAATATGCAATAATCATGGGTCATTGGTTGTAGGATCATGGCCTCATGGTGGAAATGATTCACCTTGCCTTTGAGTTAGGCCTCACTCGGGCACTCCAGAAGTTAAAGATGATGGATCCCCATTTTGTATTCTTCTCAAACGGTCTAATATAAAACTTTTCCCCTTCACCATCATTATGCTTCATGAGTCTGTCAAAAGTAAGTCTAGCTCAATATAGAACAATTGCTTAAAATAGATCCTGGTTTTAAAATGTAATATTTTTTCTTTGTATGCTGGTTCACTTTGAAGGCTCACATTTGTCAGTAACTAAACTGGCAACCCACTCCAGTGTTCTTGCCTGGAGAATCCCAGGGACGGGGGAGCCTGGTAGGGTGCCATCTGTGGGGTCACACAGAGTCAGACATGACTGAAGTGACTTAGCAGCAGCTACAAACTGGAACCCAGTTTGGAAGAAGTGACTTGGACTGTTTTCACAGAGTACTCTTTGGTGACTAGAGACAATTGAAACTTAAATCTTGACTGCTTATTATGTAAGAATCAAAAATGTTCATCCAAAATATTATGTAACCCATTCAATTCTCTTATACAGAGCTTTCGACCAGGTCTCGCCATCACCTTTTCTACACTTGGTGATAATAAGACCCTCTGATCATTGTCTCCTTCATTCTCTTACACTACCTTTCTTGCCAACTTTGCTTTCTCTGAAAGTGAAAAGTGAAAGTGCAGTCACTCAGTCGTGTCCAACTCTTTGGGATCCCATGGACTGCAGCCTACCAGGCTCCTTGGTCCATGGGATTTTCCAGGCAAGAGTACTGGAGTGGGTTGCCATTTCCTTCTCCAGGAGATCTTCCTGACCCAGGGATTGAACCTGGGTCTCCCACATTGTAGGCAGATGCTACAGCTTACTGTCTGAGCTACCAGGGAAGCCCCTCTAGGTCATCTCAAACATTTAACTATTCTTAGGTTCATGAGAGTCCACAGAAATGAGCTCTTTCCCCTTAAAATACCCGGACTTCAGCAGCTGCACACATCTGGAACTACCCTCAGCCTCTCCCTCCTGGTCAGAACTGCTACCTCAAGAGAGGAGGAGCGACTTCCCCGGTGGCAAAGTGCATAGGAATCTGCCTGCCAACGCAGAAGACATGGGTTTGATCCCTGGTCCGGGAGGATTCCACATGATGTGGAACAACTAAACCCATTAGCCACAACTAGTGAGCCCGCTCTCTAGAGCCCATGAGCTGCAAGTAGTGAGCCTGTGTGCCACAACTCCGGAAGCTCACCTGCCTACAGCCTGTGCCCCGCAGCAAGAGAAGCCGCTGCGATGAGAAGTCAGCACACTGCAGCCAAGAGTAGCCTCTGCTCTCTGAAACTAGAGAAAGCCTGTGTGCAGCAACAAAGACCCAGGGAAACCAAAAATAAATAAATTAAAAACCAGCATTCCCATCGAAGATTTTTTAAAATATATGTAAATAAAAAAATTTTTAAAAAGAGAGGAGGGGCCTGGCTTGTGAAGGTCCTTAGTAGCTTGCCTAGAGCCGTACTCCAGAGAAGCATAGGTTTTCTGGTCCTCTCATCTTTGCAGACGCTTTTGGAAATTTTCTGTTCAGTCCTGATGTGTTGAGTTCCTCCTGCACCAGGAGGTCTATAGGATGTCAGGGCAACTCTGCATCAGGTGAGCAACAACCAGGCCCACTTCTCCTGCAGGCCCTGGATCACCAGTCCCAGCTCAAGTCTCCTTAACAGTGTAAGGTTTTCCTCGCTGAATCAGGAGAAATTTGCTTTGGACAGAGACCTTGTGGAACACTAGTAGCTGAATTTATATACTGCTTATAGCTCCTGGAGCCTGCAGAGAGGTCCGTGTAGGACTGATGGTCTATGATCCAGCCATAATATTGGGTGTGAAAAGACAGTAGTGAAGAACACTTGCTTCCTGTCTTTGGGGGAGGCCAGGATATCTTTTACTCTGCCCATTCCATTTGCTTTGCCTCTTTGTAGCCACGCACACACCCCTAGCCAGTTCTTACTCAAGAGTATGAAATTGCAGTTTTTCTAAGCATGCGTGCATGTGTGCTAAGTCATTTTAGTCATGTCGGACTCTGTGACCGCATGGACTGTAGCCCTCCAGGCTCCTCTGTCCCTGGGATTCTCCAGGCAAGAATACTGGAGTGGGTTGCTGTGCCCTCCTCCAGGGGATCTTCTCAACCCAGGGATGGAAACCACATCTCTTATGTCTCCTGCGCTATCAGGTGGTTTTTATTTTTTACCACTAGCACCACCTGGGAAGCCCCTTTTCTTAATCATAGAAAATGTCTAATTTATTTTAAAGAAACAGTAAGACTAAACCATATTTATGTCATATATAAGTTCTGAAAATATAAAAGAAGATTCAAGTTTTAATAAGTTTTTAGAAAAAAATTTTGGTGTGGACCATTTTTAAAGTCTTTATTTAATTTGTTACAATCTTGCTTCTGTTTTTTTTTTTTTTTTTTTTTGCTTCTGTTGTTTTTATGTTCTGGTTTTTCAGTGGATCGTGAGGCGTATGGGATCTTAGCTTCCTGACCAGGGATCGAACAGACATCTCCTGCATTAGAAGATGAAGTCTTAACCATTGAACCATCAGGGAAGTCCCCAAAATGCATATTTTCAAAAATCACAAATCCCAATCTCCTGGGCTAGGGTGGAGAACGGTGTAACTTGAACAGGTTGTGCAAAAGTCTAATCATATGCGGTTATGTGCATGTTATGCTCCTGCAAGATCGTTTAGAACATTATCACTCAAGTAGGTTGAATAATTTGTTGAATACTAAAATACTTAAAAAAAAAAAACCCAGCACTCCTTCAAAAAAAGTATAATCTATTTTTTAACATGTAAGAAATTCAGAAGATAGTTTCTTTTTCATGTCCAGAATAGTATGAAGAGATAAGTGTTTCATCTCTTATCCATGAGTTTAATTCCTGAACTCAGATCATAGGTAAATAGAGCACTTTGTTGTCTCCTCTAAACTCCATCTATTTTAGCAAGATTTGTCTTGGCTGAGCTCTTTCTAACAATGTTTTTATAGCCAGCAGCTTGCTTCCTACCTTGCCTGCAGCCATTATTCAAAAGTGTGTGGAGCTGCTTTTGCACCCGGACAAATATTTAAAATAGTCAAACAATGAACCTTCACCTGAAGAGAAATATATGTTCATATTGCTTCCTAAATGTAATCTTAATAAACACAGTTTAAGATTTAGCCAAGTACCATAATCTCCACTTTAGCTCTGTGGTGTCCCTTGGGTCTTAAATTTGTTCAGAAGCCAATGATATATGGCAAGATAGGGTAGGGGCCTCCCACTTAAAATTAAACTTTTATTCAGTCTTACTCTCTGTAGATCAGCTTGGGAGAGAGCAGAAGATACCTTGCACTGACTACAGCCAGGAAGTTATATGAAAGCTATTCTTGGTGTCTAGAATTCATTTGTTATGTAGTAGTTAGAGCTCTGCTGATCTGACCTGGAAGGGCTTTCAGTACTGTGTAAGATCTCATAGACCTGAGCTGAAGACTGGAGCCAGGTAAAGGACTGCGGTACTCCTCATTTTACAGTGACAGAGCCGGGCAGCCCTGCACGGCATGTCTGTCTGTCTGCCTTTTCTCTGTCGCTTTCACAAAGTTAAAAGACACTAAAAGGTTCATAGTGAAAAACAGCAGCCCCTGCCTCACGCTTTTTCCCCCCGCCCTACTCCACTGTCTAAAGGCTGCCATTCTCAGGGCCTGCTTGATTCTTGTGACTCACACTCCAGTCATACACCTTGATTGCTGAAACCAAATGCAAACCTTCACCTTTAGGGGTTTTGTTGTTGTTGTTTGTTTCTTAGCTGTTCAAGTGGCCAGTGATGGTTTCGGTTGCAGCCTGTCTTAATTTTAGGCGAGGTTTGTTTAACCATAGGAATTCCCATTGACCTGCAGGCCGCCTGTGCCTCCCTTCCTCCCTCTCCCATCTCTCTCTTTCTCTTTCTCTCTCCCTCCCTCTGTCCCCCACCCCCTTTCTATCTCTCCCTTCCTTGCTCTCACTCTTTGTCTCTGTGTCTCTCTCTCTCATTAGCTTAGCATGAAACTACCCAATTATGAAGTAAGGGTTTGCATTCAAACCGTAAATCGAGCTGTCACGTTCTGTCTCTTTGTAACAGGATGCACTGTTTGATTTTGAAATCCAGCAGGGCACCTGCTGCTGAGGGTCCCAGTCTCTTGAATCAGCAGATAGTCACATCTGCACTGAAAGCTGAAACAGTTTCAACAGCATATCGTTAGGTTAACTATGTTCTTTTCTGATTGCTTTTCCCCTTGTCTTTTAAATGTGTTTTAAACAAGTAAATGTGTTTTAAAAGAAACCAGGGCACCCATTTGATGCAAAGCTGGCTCTTCTTGGTAGTGCTAGTGGTAAAGAACCTCCTGCCAGTGCAGGAGATATAAGAGACATGGGTTTGATCCCTGGGTCAGGAAGATCCCCTGGAGAACGGCATGGCAACCCACTCCAGTGCTCTTGCCTGGAAAATTCCATGGACAAAGGAGCCTGGCAGGCTACAGTCCCTGGGGTCGCAAAGAGTTGGACATGACTGAAGTGACTTAAGCACACAGGCACATGCAGGTTCTTCTTGTCCCTGGGACATCGTCATATGCCTTTGGAGAATGCCCTTGTGCTGATGGCTGAAGAATACGGGAGATTTTTCGCTAAACAGGAGCAGCAGAAACACACTGGCATTTCTCTGAGGGCTGAAGATCTGGTAAATGACATTATGGCCCAGGAGTGCCTTACCAGCTACACTGTCCATTTGGGCATTCAGCATCTTCTCTTCCTGTTGAATGAGGGCAAATATTTGTACAGGAATGAGCTGGACCTACTCATCGACTACCTGGAGACCAGGAAAGGACAAGTGGAAGGTATTTGGCCCTGTCCCTTTTCTTCTCTATTTAATTAATTAGTTTATTTTTTGAACTTTTTATTTTATATTGGGGTAGAGCTAATTAACAATGTTGTAGTTTCAGGTAAACAGTGAAGGGACTCAGCCATACATCCACATGTATCCATTCTCCCCAACATCTCCCTTCCATCCAGGCTGGCATATAACATTGAACAGAGTTCCATTGCTACACAATAGATCCTTGTTGGTTATCCATTTTAAATAGAGCAGTGTGTGCATGACCATCCCAAACTCCTTAACTGTCCCTTCTCCCTGGCAACCCTAGGTTCATTTTCTAAGTCTGTGAGTCTCCCCTAAAATTTCTTTTCTATGAATCTATGTATGAAAGAAAAGTAAGAATTTTTCATTCAGTTAGGAGAATATACCTCTGTAATACAATGATATCTGATTTGAACGTGTTCCAGATGGGAAAACACTGTTTTAATGTTTAACCTTTATAAGCTAAAATGCTTCCTCTGAAGCTACATTTTCTTTTGAACCAGAGTTTAATACATAAATGAGATGGTCTCTTTATATAGATGGGCACATAGGAAATAGTTCCAATTCTCTGTTTATTTTTCTGATTCTAAGTTTGTTAATTGAGACATTTTGAAGAGTGCCTTGAAGTGTATGGTGAATGTGAAGAAGCAGTTCCTCATCGATTTTAAAAGCACTTCAGCTATAAGCCGAGTCCTTGAAGCAGTGACTTTTCAGATTGCTTGTTTTGAGTTAAGTAGGTGAGAAGAAAATAATACTTACTTGTCTCTTTTAGGGAAAAGTAGCTGAAGGTACAGGACCGTGTTAAAAAAAACCTTAAATTGTTATTTTATTCATATTTTCATTATTCGTATTCAAAGAATATATTGTATTATTATTATTTTATTCATATTTTAAATGCAGAATATGTTTTATTGAACTCACTTTCTCGGGGTGGGGAGGGAACTCATAAGCTTAAAATGTAACAGTTTTGTTTCTGAGCAGTTTGTCTTTGTTTTACTTGAGATCTGACCCTTAACATTTATTAGTTTCAGCTGAACAATGTGATGATTCAGTAGTTGCATGTATTGTGTGGTGCTCACCTCAGCAAGTCCAACTAACATCCTGCATTTTGACTGTAGAAACTTTGAAGTCCGAGGATGTGAAGGTCTTCCTAGAGCTGCCTGAGCTGTTCCCTGTGCAGCTCGCTGGCCCCTGCAGCAGGTGTCTGCCCTCCATTTGTTTTCTTCATTTTTACAGGCTTTGAGATGCCAAATCCTTTGGCTGGCAGTGATCATTCTTCATTTCAAGGCAAATCATTCCTCATTTCCTCATACCCCCATCATGGGCAACCTGCCTCCACTCCTTCCGACCCCTGGAAAGAGATGGTTCCCAGGCCCTCCTGATCTGGTGGTCGCTGCTAAGTCCCCTTTGATAGGTGAGAGGCTAGGAGGTCTCCTTCTGCTGCAGGTCAGTGCTTCCCTGCAGGGCTTCAGTGGAGCGGTAGCTTTCTTGCATCCATGAGAATTTTCCTGAGGAAGTAGGGCAGCTTAGAGGAATTGCAGTGTTTGCTGTCATAGTTTTAATGAATATTACATCTTCAGAAGACCACAAGAGACACTTTGTAGCTCACTGGGTGCTATCTCTCTTGAGTGAGTTGCCTTAAGTTTTAATACAGGTAAGACTTTCAGAGAAGATTTTTGACCAAGGTTTGTAGCCACAGTTGGAGTGGGTTCATCAGGCATCTTCCCCTTTATGTTTTGGGTTTTGTCCTCTGCAGGGCTGGCCAACTCCAAGGCTCAGCAGGTAAAGAATCTACCTGCCAATGCAGGAGACAGGAGTTGTGGGTTCAATCCCTGGGTTGCAACGATCCTCTGGAGGAGAAAATGGCAACCTATTCCATTCCCCATTCCTGGAGAATCACATGGACAGAGGAGCCTGACAGGCTACATTCCATGGGGTCTCAAAGAGTCAGACACAACTGAGCAACTGAACACACAAGTTCTGTTTTCCCTCCCCCAATTCTGGCAGCGCCTCCAAGAGGTCTCCTCCTTTGGGATGCCCCTCTCCACAGCCTGCCAAGTGACCGTTACTTGGGGAGAAACCATACTTTTTAGCGCCATTGCCAGGTGAGCAGCCGGGTGAGCCATGAGTGGCATTCCAGGCCCATGCTGACCAGTAGAACGTTCTGGGATGGGAGGAGTGTTCTGTAGCTGCATTGTCCAACACGGTAGCCATTGCCACAGGCAACTATCGAGCACTTGAAATGAGGACAGTGTGACTGACTCACTGAATTTTTAATCTTATTTAATTTTAATTAATTTAAATGACCATACTATAGTAATTGCATGATAGTCATATGTGGCTGGTTGCTACTGTGTAATGGTCAGCATTGTTCTGGGCTGTCAGAGGTACCAAGAAGATATAGAAATAGGTAAGAGAGTGTGTTGTCTTTTTACCAAGTAAAAATCTATTATTTCTTAGTCTTTTTCTTCCTCCCCTTTTATTTATTTTTTTAATTTTTATTATTACTATATTTTACTTTACATTACTGTAATGGTTTTGCCATACATGGACATGAATCCGTCTCAGGTGTACATGAGCTCCCATCTTGAACCCACCCCCCCCACCTCCCACCCCATATCAACTCTCTGGATCATCCCCATGCACCAGTCCCAAGCATCCTGTATCCTGTATCGAACATAGACTGGTGATTCNTGGGGTGGGAGGGGGGAGGGGGGTCGGGATTGGGAGCTCATATACACTCGTGGCTGATTCATGTCAATGTATAGCAAAATGAATACAGTATTGTAAAGCAAAACAAACTAAAAAATAAAATTTTAAATTAAAAAAAAAGACACTTGTTCCTTGGAAGAAAAGCTATGACCCATCTAGATAGCATATTAAAAAGCAGAGACATTACTTTACCTACAAAGTTCCATACAGTCAAAGCTATGGTTTTTCCAGTAGTTGTGTATGGATGTGACAGTTGGACCATAAAGAATTGATGCTTTTGAACTGTGGTGCTGGAGAAGACTCTTGAGAGTCCCTGAATAGCAAGGAGTTCAAACCAGTCAATCCTAAAGGAAATCAACCATGAATATTCATTGGAAGGGCTGATGATGCTGAAGCTGGAGCTCTAATACTTTGGCCACCTGATGCAAAGAGCTGACTCACTGAAAAAGACCTTGATGCTGGGAAAGATTGAAGGCAAGAGGGGAAGGGGATGACAGAGGACAAGATGGTTGGATGGCATAACTGACTCAATGGACATGAACTTGGGCAAACTCTAGGAGCTGGTGAAGGACAGGGAAGCCTGGTGTGCTGCAGTCTATGGGTTCACAAAGAGTTGGACAAGACTGAGCAACTGAACAACAACAACAAATCACAATGAAAAAGAACACAAAACAGTATCACTAAGTTTCTGCTAGGTACTGCCATTAATGTGGGTCTCAGGTGAAGCCCCAGGGGCCCAATGGAAGGGCTGACCTTGGAGGAAATCAAATATATGGGAGCCCGGGCAAAGGTGGGTGGGAATCTCCTGTTAGAGAGGGACCTTCAGGTGAAAAGTGTTTATGATTCAGTGAGGTGGGCTAGGTGTTTACTGGTCCTCCTTTACAAAATGAGGGCTGTCACCAGGATTCAATGAGATAATATGACTGAAAATATTTTAGGCTTTTAAGAATTGCACGGGCATCTGCTGATGTTGCAACTTGGTTAATCTGATGTGTCTTGGAAAGGTGGGTGTGACTCCAGGACTCTGGTCAAGTGGAGTATGTGTGTGTGTGTGTGTGTGTGTGTGTGTGTGTGTCTGTGTGTTTGTGTGTGTCTGTGTGTCTGTGTGCTCAGTCGTGTCTGATTCTGCAACCCCATGTAGCCCACTAAGCTCCTCTGGGTATGGGATTTCACAGGCAAGAATACTGGAGTGGGTTGCCATTTCCTTCTCCAGGGGATCTTCCTGACTCGGGAATCAAACCTATGCCTTCTGTGTCTCCTTCACTGGCAGGCAGACTCTTTACCACTGAGTCCCAAACCCCTTTCCAAAAAACAAACAAAAAACTATTTTTATTTTGGAGTAATTTTAGATTTATTGAAAATTTTCAAAGGTAGTACAGGTAATTCCCTTTATCCAACTTCCCCTTAACATCTTATAGAACCATGCACATTTACTAGGAAATTGCCATTAGTACCATAATATTAACTATATTACAGATTTTATTCATATTTAACCAGTTTTTCTACTAATGTATTTTTTTGTTTCAGGAACTTGTTCTGGCTACCTTATTGCATTGAGGCCCCTTTTAATTTTATTATGCTCCAATTTTTTATTATGAAATATTTTCTTATGTATAAAATTGTGAATGAATAGTATAATGGACACCCATGTATTCTATAACTAGAGTCAGTAATTGTTAGCATTCTTCTATTTTAAAAACTTATATATATGCTCTACAAATAAAAGTTTTCCTCAACCATAAAAATACTAATAAGATGTCTAGTTCATGATATCCCATCTTTAGATACTTCAACATGCCTCTACTAAGAATAGGGACATTCTTTTGTATAGTTATGATACTGCTATCACACCTTAAAAATTAGCACCAATTCTACAATCTGTAATATCTCATTGTCATATTTGAATTTCCAGTTGTCCCAAGAATGCTTTTGCTTTGTATTTTTTTGTGGTCCTATGTTGGGTTCATTTGCATTTATAAATGTTTTCCTTCTTTCTGAATTGATCCCATTATCATTATGCAATGCTCTTCTTTGTCTTTCATTGTAATCTTTATTTTAAAGTTTTTTTTGTGTGATATGAATATAATTACTCCAACTTTTTTGTCCCAGGGATCCTTTTATGGCCCTTTTTAAAAAATCAGGATTTAATTAAGGTTTATCCATTGTATTTGGTTTTTATGTGTCTTTAGTTTCTTTTCATCTAAAGCAGTCTTTTTAACTTCCTTCCCGCCGTCCCCCCTCCCCACACCGCACTAAACTAAATTTGAGTCTAAGACAGCTGTCTTGTAGACCATCCTACGTTGTAGATTTGTCTGTTTTCTCATGGTGTCACTTACCTGTTCTTCTGTTCCCTGTATTTTCTGTATGCTAGAAGTTCGGTCTAGAGGCTTGATTAGATTAAGTTTCTGCAATTTTGGAAAGGATGTTTCATAGGTGGTGGGGTTTCATACCGCAATATATCAGAAGGCACATTCATTGTTTATCTATCTAGGGAATGTGTTAGTGAAAACTACAAAGACTTTTTTGTCAATGTCAAAGACTTTTTTGTCAGTGTGTTAGTTTCCTGCTAAGTCGCTTCAGTCATGTCCGACTCTGTGTGACCCCATAGACGGCAGCCCACGAGGCTTCCCTGTCCCTGGGATTCTCCAGGCAAGAACACTGGAGTGGGTTGCCATTTCCTTCTCCAATGCATGAAAGTGAAAAGTGAAAATGAAGACGTTCAGTCATGTCCGACTCTTGGTGACCCCATGGACTGCAGCCTACCAGGCTCCTCGGTCCATGGGATTTTCCAGGCAAGAATACTGGAATGAGGTGCCATTGCCGTCTCCAGTTAGTTTCCGAGGTTTGCCATAAAAAGCAGCACAAATTGGGTGACTTAAAACAAAAGAAATCATCACACAATTTGGGAGGCCAGAAGCCTGACATCAGGCCTCCCAGGGCTGTGCTTCCTCTGAAACATGGAGGAGAGAGTCCTTCCTTGATTCTTCTGGCTTCTGGCCTTTGCCAGCATCCTTGGGGTTCCATCATTCCCATCTCTGCCTCCATCACCACATGACATTCTCTCTCTTGTGTCTTCGTGACATCTATCACCTCTGTGTGTATATCCTTCTGAAACTTAAAAAAAAAAAAACCCTATTTCCCTTCGTCTCAAGGTATCTCCCTAGACTGGGGCTTCCCAGGTGACTCAGTGAGAAAGAATCCATATGCCAATGCAGGAGACCTGGGTTCTATCCCTGGGTCAGGAAGCTCCCCTGGAGAAGTAAATGGCAACTCACTCCACTATTCTTGGCAGGAGAATCCCACGGACAGAAGAGCCTGGTGGGCTGCAGTGCGTGGGGTCGCACAGAGTTGGACACAACTGAGCAAGCACGTGAACACACGTGCATGTCCGCATCTCCCCAGACTGGATGACCTGGTAGGCCTTTTCCTGCACACTGTGAAGTCTGACATCTGACAGGGAGCTCTTCGGTTTTCTCTATTGCCGTGTAGTGTCTTATCCTACCAAATGGATACAGGAAGTGAGGTAGGCCCCATGCCAGGTTGCCGAGGGCCGGGAGGTTGAGACACTCATCCGTGTGGAGCCCTGGCATCCGTCCTGATGGTGTAGCCTCAGGTGCTGGTGTTGGCTGAACATTACTCACTGAGCCCTTCTTCTGCCTTAGAGAGACTCCCCGAGGGCGCTGGAGCCTCCCCTGCACATAAATATACATAAACTTTCTCGAGATGCTCGGGGTTGTTGAATGAATCACTAGCATCTACAGGGGAAAGACTTTTTATTTTCTTATAGTTATCTAAATAATTTAGTAGCAGAAGATTAGAACAGTAACTTGTGTTAAGGTTTTGAAGACAGTTTGTATATTTTTTAAAAGCATGGATTTTTCTGGTATTATCTTATTTCCTCTTTTATAAAATTAGTCTTTTTAAAAGCAGATGATAGATACACATGGTACAAAGTTCAAGAGAAAAGGTAAACAGTAAAAAGTAGTTCTCCCATTTCTACTTCTTAGCTTAACAGGTTCTTGTTTCTTTATGCATAGGCAAGGGTATATAAATTTACATACAAGTGGTAACATGCTGTAAATGCTATTCTAGTTCTCTAATATTTTTTCCATTATGTCTTAGAAATGATTGTATCTTGATTGGGTATATTACTACCTGTTTTTAACAACTGCAGATTATTCTGGAGTTTTACTGTTTAGTCACATTCAACTCTTGCGAGCCCATGGACTGCAGCCCGCTAGACTCCTCTGTCCATGGGATTTCCCAGGCAAGAATACTAGAGTGGGTTGCCATTTCCTTCTCTAGGGGATCTGTCCTCCCCAGGATCGAACCGGAATCTCTTGTGTCCTGCTTTGGCAAGAGGATTCTTTATACCACTGAGTCACCTGGAAAGCCCATTTTGGGGTGTAGCTGTGTATTAATTTATTTCATCAGATCTTATTTATAGACATTTTAGGTCATTTCTAATCTTTTGCTGCTTAAGCAAAATAGAATTTATTTTGATGTAAGTTGGTTTGCTCTTATGTTATAGAGTAACTCATTTTAGAAGCTAATTTCAAATATTGCTACTTGTTACTCAGTAAGAAATAACAAGGACTTCCCTGGCAAGTCAGTGGTAAGGCTCTGTACTCCCCATGCAGGGGGCACAGGCTGGATCCCTGGTCGGGGAACCAAGATCCCATATGCCAAGTGACACAGCCAGATTTCCCTCCACACCGCCACCCCCACCCCAACCCCTCCCCCCCAAAATAAGAAATAACAAAAGTGTGCTTTTGCTATCAGGAATGTAAAGAAAACTTATGTTTCAAACTTTATGAATGGAAGTATTTTACACACTCATGTTGGTCTTTAGATCATGAATTAGCATGATAGGCTACATTTGGAAAGGAGGTTCAATCAGGTATGCTTTCTGGCATGTAGTAGGACATTTAGTATATTAAAATGGCACTGATTTATACTACATGGATTTTAGGTAAAGAAGAAGTTTGCTAGATTAAACTTTCTAATACTTTTTTTTTCTGTAGTTTGCTAAATATATTTTTATTTTCCAGGTTAGCCTATGATTTTTTTTCCACATCCTTTGGGTACAAAGCTGATCTGTCTGAGCTGCTATGTGAATTCTAGACAAGAAGCTGGCTGGAATCTGTATCTAGAGCATTCAGGATCCATCATTACGTAGGTATATTTGTTTCTTGTTACAGTGTAACAAATGGCTACAAACTTAGCAGCTGGAAACAACCAGCTTATAAATAAATAAATAAATAAATAAATAAATAAAGCACATTTATTATCTCATGGTGTCTGTGGTTTCAGGAGTCTGGGTACAGTTTAGCTGGGTCCTCAGGGTCACTAGCCTGAAAAGCAATGTGTGGGCAGGGGCTGGGGTTTCATTTGAGGCTCAGATTGCCCTTCCTAGCTCACTGGTTGTTGGTTAATTAATTTCTGTGTGGTTCTCTGACTGAGGGCCCCATTTGCACACTAGCTACCAGTTGGAGACGCCTCTCAGCTCCTGGGGCCCATCCTCAGGTCCTTGTCATGCAGATCCGCTCTTCTTGTAATGTGAGTGTCTGTTTTCTTCCAGGCTGTGAGAGCCTGATGCTTTGTCTTTTAAAGGCTTTCCTGGTTAGATCTAGTCAAAGCCATGGTCTTTCTAGTAGTCATGTATGGATGTGAAAATTGGACTCTAAAGAAAGCTGAGCACCAAAGATTTAATGCTTTTGAACTGTGGTGCTGGAGAAGACACTTGAAAGTCCCTTGGACTGCAAGGAGATCCAACCAGTCCATACTAAAGGAAATCAGTCCTGAACATTCATTGGAAGAACTGATGCTGAAGCTGAAACTCCAATACTTTGGCCACCTGATGCAAAGAACTGACTCATCTGAAAAGACTCTGATGCTGGGAAAGATTGAAGGTGAGAGGAGAAGGGGATGACAGAGGATGAGATGGTTGGATGGCATTACTGATTCGATGGACATGAGTTTGAGTAAGCTCTGGAAGTTGGTGATGGATAGGGAGGCCTGGTGTGCTGCAGTCCGTGGAGTTGCAAAGAAACGGACACGGCTGAGTGAGTAAACTGAATTGGTTAGGTCAGGCCCACCTGTCTAGGATAATTTCCCTTTTGATNTACTGATTCGATGGACATGAGTTTGAGTAAGCTCTGGAAGTTGGTGATGGATAGGGAGGCCTGGTGTGCTGCAGTCCGTGGAGTTGCAAAGAAACGGACACGGCTGAGTGAGTAAACTGAATTGGTTAGGTCAGGCCCACCTGTCTAGGATAATTTCCCTTTTGATGAATTTAAAGTGATCTCCCTTTAATTTTTTTTAAGCTAACACTTTTTTTTTTCCCCAAAATTTGGCTGTGCCAGGTCTTATTTGCAGCATGCAGGATCTTTGTTGAGGCATGCAGGATCTGGTTCTTTGAGCAGGGATGGGACCTGAGCCTCCTGCATTGGGAGCATGGAGCCTTAACAACTGGACCACCAGGGAAGACCTTCCCTTTAATATTAATTGGTCTCACCCTCATTCAAAGAGAGGTGATTATGGAAAGCGTGTGCACCAGAGGGCAGGAATCTTGGTGGTCATCTTAGATTTCTATATACCTCAGTGGGTGGTTATGAGCACTGCTGTCACAGGGGACCTGAGCTAGAATTGTTATAAATTATTTTCTCTGTAAAGAAGTAGTAGTTAGGCAATAATTAATCTACCTTTTTATGTGAGACAGCTCTTAAATTA